>JADRCD010220166.1:39064-53756 GCA_019843815.1 Montemys delectorum
CAAAGGGCCAGGGAGCTTGGGAAACAAATAAACAAGACCATAGGAAAGTTTGAAAGGAGGCCCATTACGGGGTGGGGCTGGGGGTGGGGGTGGGGCTGGGGGTGGGGGTGGGGCTGGGGGTGGGGGCTGTGGACATGGCTCATTCAGACATAGCGTGGTCATGCCTCAACCCCGAACACCTAAGTGTGGTCCTCAACACAGACACAGCAGCATTCCCGTAATCAGAGCGACCTGACCCAAAGGTGGAACTAGGAGGATCCCTGGGGCTTGCTGAGCAGCCAGTCTAGATGAATCAGAGAGCTCCAGGGTTAGAGAGAGACCTTATCTCAAAAAATAAGCTGGAGAGGCATTGAGGAAGACAGCCGGTAGCCATCTCCAGCCTCCCCACGCACGCACATTTTACTCAATGGGCTCACACAACAACACGTACACACACACACACACACACACACACACACACAAATCTTAAGCAAATAGATTGCAACTCCCAAAAGCTGACTGTGGAGAAGGGAGTAAACCTGAGCACAGAGAAAGGGAGGTTCTGACTTTCCCAAGCACAGGAAAGCAGTGACCTGTCTGTCTCTATGACACTTCACTCGTAGCCTGGAGATGAGAAGCTGGCTCTGTGAATATTTGTTCAGTGAATGCATGAGTCCATATATGCAGGGAAGTGTGTGGGAGATGACCACAGTCACAGGATCTGTGGGTTAAGTCTCAGCAGAGAAAAGAGTTTGCTCCAAGACAAGCTGAAAGAAAAGGTCTCAAAGAAAGTATGCCTTGCAGGTTGGGTGGAGTTAAGGGAAGAATTAAAGATGTTTTGGCAGCCAGGCATCAGCCATATGGGATTGATATCAGCTTCCAGGATGAAGGGGCAGGGGCTCACATGGAGCCATTGATGTTAGACTGGCAGTTTGGGCCTGTTGTCTGTGTCCAACTAGAAGCCAGAGACCATGAGATCAAGGCAGAGAACTTTAGCAAGTGGCTCAGCCAGGATTGGATCTGGACCTGGGGACAGACAGTTCAGAGGTAGAGCAGAAATGGAAAGCTAGATTTGTTCATTCCTTTCTCCCCAAGGATATCCAAGGCCCATTTCCCTCACACCAATCTGACCCGTAAGTCACTAGTTATTGAAAGTGAAAAGGCGGAAAAATCATAGCGCTCCGGGAAGCGTTCCCTAGGTTCAAATTCCAACCTTCTCATTCCTTATCACTAAACTGGGTTAGTCACTTCAAATTTCTACGCCTGGACTTTCTTATCCGAAGAAGTGGAGGAAATTATAGTTGCTCCCTCACAACTTTGTTAAATAAAGTTGTCTGCACTGACAGAACAGTTTAAAAAACAAACAAACAAACAAACAAACAAACAAAATATCTATCTTGGACAAAAAGGCTTTATAGAACATTTGTCCTTCAGAAGTGACATGGAAGTGTGAAGGGGAGGGTATTGGGGGGAGGTGGGTTCGGAGGGATGGGGGACAAGAGGGAGAAAGAAATGCCACAATGAAACCATTGTGGGAGACTTAGAAGTTATTTCAGTTTCAAAGAAAACAGGCTGAAGGGATGTCTTGGAGGATAAAACGGTCTGATTGATTTTCCAGTGGACTTAGGTTTGCTTCCCAGCACCCACATGGAGGCTGATGAGTACCTGTAGCTCCAGTTCAGGGAACCCGATGCCTTCTTCTGATCTCTCTGGGCCCAGGCCTGCCTGTGATTTACAGATGCAGTCAAAATCCCTATGCATATATAACAGCCACCACCACAACAATAACAAGAGTCTCACGGACTGAAGGATGTGTTCTCAAGTCCGTGTTAGAGCAAGGTCCTTGTGAGTGTATCATAAGGAAGACCAGCATTTCCAGCCACTCTGAGGATCGATCATGCCCTGGTATTTGCTTTTATCTCTATAGGCTGAGACATTCTCTTCCTTGGGCATTGGTTTTTCCTACTGTTAACGATGCAGGGATGTTACAGAGACTGGGTATCAGCGGTGAACCCCACCTAGCTGCCATCACAACACACGGCTGAGAGTTAGTCACCAGTGAATTCTCATAAATTGCTTCCTCGGCCTTTCAGTATTTTATTTGAGAAAACAACCGAAGCAGAAAGAAAATCGAGCAACAAGAGAGTTCCATTTTTGAACTCATTAGTTGGGAAGCTCAACAATTTGCTTAGATCGGCAGGGTTTTGATAATGTGAGAATTGGCTTCTGAGAGGAAAGTGGGTAGCGATGGTCTAAATGCCTTTCCTCACCTGCTTCCACTTCATTATCTCAAGTTCCGTGTGCCTTGTTCCTAGAGCAATGCATGCAGCTCACGGAGTGCAGCGAGCTTCTGTCAGGATCGGATCGGAGCTGAAACAGATGGACGGACGCTCTACAGAAAGCCCAGGTCTAATTATAAATTTTACTTCCCTCCTCCTCAATTTCCATTTTTAATGGAATTTTATAAAAAAGTATTATTCTGAGTTCCTAAATCATTTCAGAAATTATTTAAATTGTCAGTCGTGTTTATAATTGCAAGACATTAAATTAACTTCACGAAGCAAGGGCATGGAGATTATTATCTTGATATCTGGGATTAGCTAGTTCAATGGGTAGGCAATTGTCATGATTCTTCAGGTTGCTTATGATCATGAATATGTGATTGAAATGACTTCTAAGCCCCACTCTTCCTGCAAGTCAGATTGTTTTTAATGTACCTAAAATAAACTCAGACCCTTTGAGCTGGAAATCCCTGGAGCAGTGATTTTCATGGACTTTCTTCTCATTACTTGACAGTATCAAGGCCTAGAGACAGCCCAGAATTGTACATTAAGATCTATATATGAAAGCTATGATACTGAATCAGTAAAACCCATTGCATTAGAAAGAGTAAATTTAGCTAGTGTGGGAGACAGGAATAATAACACAAACGCTCACCTACAGAGGTAGCCCATCCTTGGGTCCGACTTCTTACCCTTCTTTTAGAATACATCATCAAGGACCATAGGGACAAGCCAGGGTTGGCTTTGACCCCTGGATCCATCACTGACTGCTACATAACAATATAAACCTTGGACATCTCAGTGCGGTCACCTGTGATGGCAATACATGTCTCCCAGGACTGATAAGAGTGTGTGTGAGCTAATGCACGCAGAAGCTTGTGTGGAATAAAGACACGGAGCTGTTGTTTTGTTATTTTATCTGCTTATGATGCCATCTTCTCCCATAGACTGTGGCCTCCTGAAGGTACTGTTCCATATGTCTGACCTTCTGAGTGTTCTGTATCTCTGGACCCTAATATCATATCTAGAAACTACAACAACTGTGAGATGCACCGTGAAGAGCTGTGAAGGAATTCCACATAGGCAAAGTGATGTAGAAAGTTAGTTTCTTAATAGTGATCTACTTCTAATTGTCTGTTCTCTATTCTGTAATCTTTCCTTATTTTAATCTTCCTTTTTGCTCAAAGCCCATCAGCACTGGTCCAGTTATTAACAAATGGGTCAACTCATGGTAACGCCCTTACAGCCCAGACAGAGCTCCATGAAGGAGGAGGGTTAGACCAGTGTGGTGGTGCACCCCTTGTAATCCCAGCACTCAAGAAACCGAGGCTAAAGACTAATGCTTTAGGCCAGCCTGGGCTACATAATGACTTGCAGGCTATCCTGGGTTACAAAGAACAGCCATCCCAAAAAAGCAACAAAGAAAAAGAGAAAGAGCATGTAAGGAGGAGGAGGGAGAGGAGAAGGAGACAAGGGAGGCAGAAGCAGAATAGTGGAGCAGTAACTTTAACATACCAAGCTTGCTAACAAAAGTTTTAATCATTTAACCATTTCTTACACGGGTCACAGAACTAGGTCCCATCTAAATCACAGGCTCAGTAGAGTCAAAAGGCACCTTGTCAGAGTAGGAAGTAAAGTTCACAGACCAGTCAGGGCCTTTCCTTCACACCTCGCCTCCCCTGCAGCTGTAGCCTGAAGCTATGGGGCAGGGCCACACTGGCCTCACTCATTTCAGAGAAAAGGACTGTGTGTATGTGTGTGTGTGTGTGTGTGTGTGTGTGTGTGTGTGTGTAAGTGAGGGAAGTACAACACCCTAGGACGAACTTCTTTTAAATTGTCTTCCAACTTCATTTTCTTCCATTTTTAAAACAAATATTTTTTAAAGTGAAGCACATATTTAATCTATTCAAAATTTCTCTTGCACATATGGTGTGTGTGCATGTGCATGGATGTATGTCTACGTGAGTAACTTGCCCCATGACTGTTCACCTGGAGGCCAGAGGCTGATCTAGATGGCTTCCTCAGTTGACTCTTCACTTCCTCTCTTGAGAATGAACCTAGAGCTCCCTGATGTGGCTAAGCCCCCAGGTTTAGCCTGTCTCTGCTCTCCCATGCTGGGACTGTGTGTGTGTGTGCATGTGTGTGTGTGTGTGTGTGTGTGTGTGTGTGTGTGCGCGCGCGCCTGTGTGTGTGTGTGTACATACCCGAGCACATGTGCTGAGGCCAGAGGTAGATGTGGAGTGTTCTGCATTTACCTGAGATTCTTGTCTCCTTGCCTGTGTAGACATGTTGCTTAAAAAATATTAAACTCAGTACTATGTACCTGTATGCTGACATGTGAAGATTATACATCATCCATACTCTTTTATAAGATGAGACACCCAGAAGGAATGCAGGCTCAGGATTTGGCACAGTGCTAGAGTGTTTGCCTAGCATGCGTGGAGCCCTTGATTCCTCTGTCAGCATTAGAGGACTAAATAGAGAGAAACGGAGTGATGAAATCACCCTGGGAGGGGACCTTCAAAGGGCCATACCCTAGCTAACTGCCCATTGTTAACCCATTACAGGTCATTATGTAATTAAAGGAACCATCCAAATACCCAGGGGATGAGTGGGAAGAAATAGATTGGTAGAATTAACAGACACTTAGTAAATATGATGCAGTGGAGGGGACTTAGAGGGGGAGAAGGAAGCCAGGAATAGCTCCCACTGAGCAGTACTGGTAAGCCTCTAATAAGGTTGCACAGTGATTTCACATGAGCAAGGGGTAGATGAGGGGGGAGTGATTTTGTAACTAGTCTGCCTGGCAGAAATGACTATATCCTAAAGAGATAACTGTGTTCTCTTCTCTGGCTATCAGACTATTGGAACAGTGGACCTGAAGAAATTAGAATCTCTCCAGAGATCTCCTGGGCAGGAAGGAAATGGCTGAAGCCCTCGGGGAAGCCAGAGGAGGAACTTATCTTCTGGACAAAGATTCCCAAGTCGTCAGATGACCTTGAAGGTCAGACTTGAGACTGAGACCCTGGTGGGCAGGGGGCCACTCCTTGATGGACTCATTATACATGTCTCTTGCTTTCTCTCGAAACCTCTTTATGTTAGAATCTCTGAGGATGAAATCGGGAGTGTTACTAAGTTTCTTTTTCCCTCTTCTCAATGTGACCATATTGGATATATCTTCTGTTTTTGCTTTTCACTAATAATTTGACTCCTCTACTTAGCTTACTAAGTAGATGGGTGGGTACAATCTGGCTCATTGGAGTACAGGCTGTAATCCATAGCTAGCTCTGGTGACAATATGGCGACCATGAAAGGATGTAAAGGCATAATTTGAGTATATCTGTTGCCTGAAGCATTTGACTACAGATGGATAGGAAAGATAGTTGCTAGCAGCATCTAGAGTCATTTCTTTCCAGGGACATTTCCTGTCTTTTTACCTCTATTTGGTGAAGAGTGTAAAATCAAGAACAGGATTTTGTTTTGAATTCTAGAGAAAGTCAAACTCTTGGGAAGTTTCTCCTCTCTTGGTGCTCCTTGGGCCTCGCTTCCCTGCTCTTTTGAGGTTCTTGAACTGTTTGGGGTGTTTTCTATTGTTGGTAGGCCTTGTCTTTGAGGTCCTTCTGTTGAGTTCCTTGGGTCTATTAAGTAGAGAAACAGAGCGGCTACAGCAAGGGAGGAGAGAGCAAGCTCTCCGAGACACTGGGAATCTGAGCACAATTTAGGAACTCGGAAGACTCCACTCTGCCATTTCTTCAAGCAATGGCTTTAGGAGCAAGGCATGGTTAGGTTTCCTTTATCTTGGATTTGCTTTTCCCCTGTAGAATTTTCATCCCCACAGAAGGATCTTGTCAGCTCTGGAAGGGAACAGAGCTTGGTTTCTTAGGCTATGAGCTCTAACTTCAAGAATGCCTGGTGTCTTAAAGGGACCAGCCCATAATCTAACAGTAATGTCATTGAGAGGACAGGCCTTGTCAATTTGAAAGCTCTTGTGAGCAAATTTGGAGTTCTGTGGAACTATGTGTGGCATCTGCTATGTGGCAGGAAAAGCTGGGTCTCTTTTCAGACATCGGGGTTCTGCTGACTTATTTCAGACCGAGAGAAGGTGCTAAGATCTCTGCCCTGATTGATGTTTTACCAGTGTTGAGATAGGCTGATTTTGCTTTGGGATAGTTGCTGCCACATAATTTACTGTGCTATAAATAACATTATAGAATTATGTATTTTAATATCGAAATTTATTGCTGAGAGAACCATGGCTTTCTTTTTTCCTCAGTCTTGGTGGTGCAAGTTGGAAATAGAACTTAAGGGCCATGACACTGAGAGACAGGCAAAGTGGGTGGTCTGGGCAGTGTCAGTCTGTGCAAAGCTACATGGAAGGATGAAGGTCTTCCAAGGATGGATACCAATGTCCAGGAGCAGGGCAGATATATTTGGGATCTTGGTTGGTATCTGAAGAAGAGATAGAAGGGAGGCAGTGTTTTAATCAGAGCTGGGAAAAGCAGCTATTCTTCTGACAAGAGGAAGTCATTTTCCATCAGTGGACCTTGGGGAAGGCTGCAACCTCTACCTCCTTCCTTTCACGTTGTACTTGGGTCTTGGGAAAGTGCACTTGTGGTATTTTCCATTCTGTGTGTGTTGCATGGGGGACCTCAAGGTGACTGTAAAGGACAGGCCCATCCTCATTGTCCTTCAGGTCTCCTAAAGGTCACCTCCTTGTCTGTCTGTCTGTCTGTCTGTCTGTCTGTCTTAGTAGTATAGAATAAATGAACATTGCAAACAAGATGAAACCAACTTTGTTCACAGGGGCGGTAGCAGAACTTCTGTTCCCTGAATTATTAAACTCGAGGTTCATGTTTGTAGACAAAACATTGTTATTACATGCAATATATTGCACAACCCTGGCAGATGAACATGAAGAAAATGCCAATAGGCATTCACATTCAGATATGCCGTAAATAAGATACTGTGGTGATGATGTGTGTTCATGGCTATCAGCAGCACTGGGAGATTCTAGGACCACTGTGAAGCTTGCTTCTTCTCCCCACTTCTGAGAAAGCCTGATTGCCTCCCAGCAATGCCGAGTTAGCTTCCCCCTCTGTTCAGTGCTTTTCAGATAGTTCTATTTCTGGCTGAACTAAAACTTGTGTACTGGAAAACTTGATCTTTCATCTGGCGCTCACTGTTTAAAACTGAGATGCTGTGCCTTAGCCGGGTCACATGGTGCACGAGCTGGACGTAAAAGCTCTACCAGAGAAGATGTTTGAAAAACATTTTTATGTTATATATTTTAATATACTTCAAGGACAAAACCAATCCTAAAATTAGTGTTTATTTTCATTTCTGTGGGTTTTTTGGTTTAATTAAAAGTCATCAGCTTTCCTTTTAAGACAGAGCAAAGGATAGACCTAAAAATGGCTGCAGGCTATGTCTGCTTCTCCTTCAGCCTCAGTCTCCCTGAAGAGAAATGCCTTTTAGTGACAGGAAATGACAGTTTTTGTATGACATTCTTAGGACTACGATTGTTGATGAAGAAAAAAAAAAACAATAGTTGTGTTTTGTTTGGTTGGTTTTTGTTTAAGCTTTTGGTCTTTGGTCTTCATAAAAGTCTTAAAATATTTTCAAGTTAAAAATGAAACCTAATTCTGTGGACATTTTGGAGTACAGACACACAGGAGACACACCTTTGGAGTTTTAGGGACCACAATTCAGATCTGAGCAGGACACACAGTTTTTGACACTGAAGACAACTTCAGGTCTAGCTGGTGTAGTAAAGCAACATTGGAAAGACATTTTAATATAGGCTTAAGTTTGTTCAAGCTTTCCAGCAATGGCAATGGCGGGGAGGAAGAACTGGGCTCTGCTCAAGGCCACACCCAGGCACTCGGGCAGGCTTTAAACCTGAAGCATCATCGCCCCTTCAGCATAAAATACTCATACATGAAAGGAACGTTAACTCTCCGTGGGAGGCTTTCCTAGCAAGTGCTAACTGTGCAGGAATTCTTGCTTCTCAGCTCCAGAAGGCTCTAGGAAGAAGGGTCTCCTTTCCCTCTCATGGCCTCCAGTTCCTCTGGCTGAGTTGGGCATGGGCTCTCACCATGTATGTGGGTCAGAGTGGATGGTTGTTCATAAGCCAGTGTGTGTGCTCTGTATAATATTTGTCTGCTGGAGGCCTGGAAGCAAATATAAAGCAGTCCATATCATTAAATGGCTGCCTGACACTTTCTGACATTTTAACACTTAGATAGTAATGATTGATAGTGTTGGATTTTGCTCTATTTATTTGGAGAACATGTCCTGTCTTTAAAACAAGGCGGAGAAAAAGAACTTAGGAAAGAAATTAGTATGCCATCCCCCAACTATGAAATTCTACAGTTTGGGAACTAATGAAACAAGATTCATCTGTTTAAAAAAAGATAATGTTCTAATATAAAGATGGCAGTATAACTGAAACTAATTTCTGTATTTAAAGAAATGACATTTTCCTAAGGATATTGTTCTGCTTTTAGTAATTTCTGTAATTGACTTGAAAAACAGAATTTTACATTCTGCTTAATAATTTTTTTTTATTTTATGTCTATGAGTACACACACTGTAGCTGGACAGCTAGTTGTGAGTCTTCATCTGGTTGTTGGGAATTGAATTTAGGCCCTCTGCTCTCTCTGGTGCAAAGATTTATGTATTATTATAAATAAGTACACTGTAGCTGTCTTCAGACACACCAGAAGAGGGCATCAGATCTCATTACGGGTGGTTGTGAGCCACCATGTGGTTGCTGGGATTTGAACTCAGGACCTACGGAAGAGCAGTCAGTGCTCTTACCTGCTAAACCACCTTACCAGTCCTCTTAATAATGTTTTTAATGCTTATATTTCAGGCTCTTGCCTTCTTAGAAAAGTGTCTTAACAAGTTAGTTAAGGCTTGTTTGAGCATTGATTTGTGTTGAAGTATTTTAAATGACACTTTGTAAGCAGCTTTTTTTTTTTTTTTTTTTTTTTTTTTTTTTTTTTTTTCGAGACAGGGTTTCTTTGTGTAGCCCTGGCTGTCCTGGAACTCACTCTGTAGACCAGGCTGGCCTTGAACACAGAAATCCACCTGCCTCTGCCTCCCAAGTGCTGGGATTAAAGGCGTGTGCCACCACCGCCCGGCATTGTAAGCAGCTATTTTAAGACATTCTTAGTCCTTTTAAATCCCTATGTGTCTGTGACTGGAAATATATAGAGCAATGTATCTGTACTTTAGGTATTGGTATGTAAGTTAATCTATGCCAGGCAGCCAGTAGGAGCTGTTGCTTAGAGCAAGGTTTTCTTAGCATCCAGGTCTGAGTAGAGCTATGGCCATAGGCCCAGCAGGCTACAGCATTGCCCTGGGTAGGGCTGAATACTTTGGGTAACCCCAGTAAGCATGGAGAAATGCAAGGCAGCCCTGTGTAGCCCTCTGGATGAGAAAGAGGAAAACTCATGAAGAGGTGAATTATGGGGAGGAAAGTGTAACAAGGGGATGCTGCCCATCCACACAGATGGACCTAACTTTGATCTTTTAAAGGAACAATGGATACAAATGATGACTTTTTCCACATTGAGTTGGTCTAAGCTAACATATTCGCTTTGATTTGCTTAGTCTCTGACTCCTGAAACCAATTGGTATCTGCTTAAAACGGGAAATGATAGGCCTTCATAAATCTTGACCACCTCCAAAAGGACTCGCTGCATCTGGGGTGTATATAGTGTGGACCTCTTAATGTCTTACGAACCTAAAAGACATCTGGGGGAAGTCTGCCACCTGGATGATTGCTTTTGGAACCCTGGTATATATCTGTTTGCCTCAACAAACTAAGTAGTGTTACTATGTGTATGACATCCACTTGTGCACAATCTGTTTGTAGTTAAAAAACACTGTTTTTGAACTAATGAGATATCTAAACTTTCGTACTGTAGACTTATCTCACTAAACCAAACATTCTAACTTTGTTAGAAGTGGAAACTAAATACATAATGGGCTTCTATATTGCTCTGTGTAAGAAGGCTAATTTCTTTTTCTTTCTTTCTTTCTTTCTTTCTTTCTTTCTTTCTTTCTTTCTTTCTTTTGTTTTTGTTTTTGGGGGGTTGTTTTTTTTTTGTTTTGTTTTTGTTGGGTTTTTTGTTTTTTGTTTTTTGTTTGTTTTTGTTTTTCAATACAGGGTTTCTCTGTGTAGCCCTGGCTGTCCTGGAACTCACTCTGTAGACCAGGCTGGCCTTGAACTCAGAAATCCACCTGCCTCTGCCTCCCAAGTGCTGGAATCAAAGGTGTATGCCACCACCGCCCGGCGAAGGCTAATTTCTATTGGCTCTGTTACACATTCAGACACTGCTTGTACTATTTTACCCTTCAAAAGATTGATAGGTATAGGATAATTATAAATCCAGACATAATCACTTGCCTTTTAAATTAGTTTTACCCTTGTTCTATAAAGTCCTGTAACTAACTTAACATTCTCCAGAAGTGAGGAACTAAAGGATAGTTTTGAGATGCTGGGACATTGCCCATAGAACAAGCAGACTGAGCTTGAGTTATGTCTGACATAGGGGCCATTCATCATGTATCTCTCACTTCCTCACAGCTGGGCCGAAGGAGTTTATCTAAACCGAGACCTTGGCATTTGTCACTTACCTCCCAGCAACATGGGATAAAATCAGACCAATGGGAACCAATTGTAACCAGGGATTCTGGACAATGGAGATGAAACTGCCAGATCTTAATCATGGTGTCTTCAGAAAATCTTCAGAGACAAGGCAGGGAGTTGTCAGAATTGAAATGAAGTCAATGCTGGGACATTATGGCACTAGGCTGTAATCCCAGCACCTGGAAACCTGAAGAAGTTTGAAGCCAGCCTAGGTAGGCATCATGGTGAGAGCATACCTCAAAGCAATACAATTAAATGGCTTGTGCCAGCCCTTGAAAAGTAACTAAACCAAGAGATGTAGAAATGGCTCCTTTTCATCGGAATCTGGCACCATCTCAATGCATTCTAACTTGGGTTCTGACTTATATCCTATTTATATCTGTTACACACACACACACACACACACACACACACACACACATTTCCCCTACAGATAGAAGTGTTAAAACAACGAATAAAGATATGCAACTAGCCCGTTTGGAAGGAATGAATATGTTCTAAAGAGACAACTGTGTTCCCTTCTCTGTGTTCCCTATCAGACTATTGGAGCAGTGGACCTGAAGAAATTAGAATCTCCCTAGAGATCTCTTGTGCAGGAAGGAAATGGCTGAAGCCCTGGGGGAAGCCAGAGGAGGAACTTGTGCTCTGGACAAAGATTCCCAAGTTGTCAGATGTCCTTGAAAGACAGACTTGAAGCTGAGACCCTGGTGGGAAGGGTTCCACTCCTTGATGGACTCATTGTACATGTCTCTTGCTTTCTTTTTTGTTTGATTGTTTGTGTTTATTTGTTTGTTTGTTTTGGGTTTTTTTTGTGTTTGTTTGTTTTGGTTTTTTTTGTTTTTGTTTTTTTTTGTTTTTTTTCCGAGACAGGGTTTCTCTGTGTAGCCTTGGCTGTCCTGGAACTCACTCTGTAGACCAGGCTGGCCTCGAACTCAGAAATCCACCTGCCTTTGCCTCCCAAGTGCTGGGATTAAAGGCGTGCACCACCATTGCCCGGCATCTCTTGCTTTCTGTCTCAACCCACCTCAATCTTCAAAGATGTCAGGATCCCTGAAGATGAAATTGAAGAGTAACTGGATTTCTTTATCCCTCTTCTCAATGTGTCCTTATTGAATATATCCTGCTTCTGCTTTTCACTAGTAATTTGGCTCCTTTAATTGGCATGTTAAGGTTGCATGGTACAATCTGGCTTATTGTGGCACAAGCTATGACTCCTATGTGTGGTAACAAACTGTCTTGGATAGGAAGGTTTCACTAATACTCATGGTCTCTTCCTTAGGCCTTAGAATTGCTTTGTTATCTGAGATGATAAACCATGAAGACTAAAGCGATACATAGAATTGTAAAATAGAGGCTCACTCACCACCTTTGACATCGTTATTTCTGGTATAATGTGGTGGGGGGGATTCATTTTTGTTTTTCTCAGTCTTGACTCATAAAATGATACTAGAAGGTGGGGTTTCATAAGCTTTCTTTGTCCCCAAGGCTGCTCAAGGCCCAGGAGCATGGGAAATTCAGACTACATAGCACAGGAGAAAACATGACCAAAGGCAAGGAAGGCCCTGTAGCCTGGGACACGGAAGAAACTGTTTCTGAGGACTGTCACTAGGCAGGCTCGGACTCAGTTACCTGGGGAAGGCAGGCCATCAGAACTGTAAGGACCGGGGAAGACATACACAGCCATCAATCCTGACAGTTTTTGTGCTTACCTCCCACACTCACACCATCCCAGTCTTGTGTTCTGCAGAGTCTGTGCTGAGAGAAGATAAGGGAGAAGGAGCACGAGGGAGCTGTGAGGCAAGTCCACCCAGGCAAGAGGCTCTTTGCAGTGCTCTACTGCAATATCTCTTGGCCTTGTTTCCTCAGTGATGCATTTAACTACAGTGTGCAGAGAGAAACCCTATTCAAGAGAGTGGGGTTATTATCGACACACAAAAGGCCATTTAGGGAAAGAACAGCTCTGTGATTCAAGCTGTGGCTGCCAAAGTCGAGACCTATTAGAAAAGGGTTAGCTGTTTAAGTGGGAATGTGAAACAAATGCAATAAATAGGGCCAACTAGGCACCGGCTGCCCCTCACCCCCACCCCAACAAAGCTGCCTAGGATCATAAACTAATTTCCCTGAGAGTTCTAAGCTTAGGAAAAGCAAATCTAATGTCATTTCCACTGTTAGCCTTAACTCTAGTGGCTAGGTTTTTGCTTTTAAAAAGAAGCAAAACCAAAAAAAAAAAAAAAATCCCCAAACTTTAGAATGTACTATATAATTAAAGAAAGGAGAAAATAGAGGAATATTCTTTACAACAAAGGAATGGATTACATACTTGAAGTTATTTTGAAATTTTGGTTCTGTCTCTGTACTATTTCTCTTTGAGTATATGTTGATTATGTAAAACAATTTTTAAATTTAAACGTATTTTGATCATATTCTTTCCTTTTCCCGGGTCCTCCCAGATCTTTCCCCCTTTCTACCCTTCCAACTTCATGGTCTTCCTCAAAAAACAAAGACAAAAACAAAAAAGAACAAAACCCCAATACAATAATACCCTTTAAAACCAAGAAAACAAAATAGAACAACATCCAAACAAACAAACAAACAAACAAGCCTCGCTGTACTATAACCAAATAGAAGCTCATTTGAAAAACAAAAACAAAAACAAACAAACCAACAGTGGAGTTCATTATCTCTTGTCAATTACACTGTGCATGAGGCCTGCTCTGAAGGGGTTAATACGCCCAGTGTCACTCTGTTGGTGGCCACTGATCTTCCCTTTCCCAGTAGGTAGAAATGACACTCAGTTGTTAACTTCAGTCATTCGTTCTTTTCATTCATTCATTTTAACAAATCCTTTTGGGTGTGATTTTTATTAGACTTTTATAGGGCTGGCTGTTCTTTTGTCTAGCTCAACGTTATCAATATTTCACAATCTCTCTCTGGGTGGTCTGTGTGAAAAAGTGAAAGAAAGGATTTTTAAATGAAGTGATTTCCTTTAGTGATGAAATACAAGGTAAATTGGAAATACCCTGCTTCATCCCCAAACCGAATTGCTCCTTTATTAACCACAGTGTAAAATAGAGATCAAAAAGAATATGGGTGTTTCATATTAAATGTTCTAACCTTTCTCAGCTAAAGGAGAAACAAAAACCAAAACAAACCAAAACAAACCAAACCAAACAAACAATCCCAAAGTTTCCCCATGAATAACCATGAGAAGAAAAAGTCTCAGAGACAGTGTCCTGCAGGTAGGGGACTCACAGGCATGAGGACCAGGGCTCCATGGCATCTGAATAACCACCCTGTCACATGTCACATTGCTAGTAAGATAGTCAAGCATCTACCATGTCTATGCATCCAGTGTCCTGCTCAAGAAATAGTGCTAGGCCAGATGTACTCTAGACTTTCCATGTTGGTTGACTGGGACCTTTTGGTGACTAAAGACTAACCATATATTAAAAGGCATGGATAAACAGTAGCCAATAAATGTGGACCTACAATGTTGCTTAAAATACTGAATGATTTTAGAATGAGACCTGACTAGTCATTTTGCATCAATATAATGAAAATAATACAGAGTGGCCAAAGTACAAGTTCATGAGGAGTTCTTTCTGTTAGATTACACAATGAATTAGCTTTTTACACGGTGTTCCTAAAGTGACTTGTGGGTAGTGCAGAGGTAGAAATGAACTGCTTGGCAACTAGTGATTAATAGTTCACTCACGCCCTATAGGCAGCCATTATCACCTTGCCCACATTACTCTCACAAGAAAATACTTAC
>JADRCD010220167.1:12743-26000 GCA_019843815.1 Montemys delectorum
CTCCTCCTCCTCCTCCTCCTCCTCCTCCTCCTCCTCCTCCTCCTTCTCCTCCTTTTTTGGTTTATTGAGATAAAGTCTTACATGGTAGCTTAGCCTGACCTGGACCTCACAGCAAGCCCACTGTTTGAGCCTTTCAAATGCATTATAAGCATGTACCACATCTGAGAATTTTAAAATAATTTGGAGACTTCACTTTTTTGGGTTGGGGTGTTGTTTCTTAGCCTGAGTGTTTTTTTTTTTTTTTTCTTTTCCTGGCTGTCTCCCTGCATGCTCGCCAGGAGTCTGCGTCTGCCCTACAATCTCCATCCCTGGTCCCTGGTCCTGAAACCCTTCCTTTCCTCCTGGGTCTGTCTCCCTGCAGGTGGCTTCTCTCATTTCACAGGCAGCATCAGCTCCTCTCCTCACAGCCCTGTCTGGGCTCCCTAGAAGAGTTGTGCCCTGTCACCCTCCACCCCATTAACCTGCCATTTTGTGCTTGCATCTAGAGCCTCACAGGGACCCCATAGTCACCACCATCTTTAGATATGTATAGTTTGTCTCTGACAGCAGAGCTACGGCTTGTCCACGGTAGATTCCAAACCTAGGCCGACCCTGACACCTCAGTTCTCCAAAGACATATGTTGGTGAGTGAGTGGCCAGCTCTGAGGTAAGCAGAGGAGGAGAGTTCCTAGGTGACCTGGTATCCCAGGGCAGCATCTGGAACGCTCCCTGACCTTGCAAGTTCACTGACAGGAAAGCCAGAGATGGAAATCTTCAGGTGCCACATCCTCAATTTTAGACAGCAGGGAAGCACATACAAGCATGTGCATTCTCTCCCTCCCTCTCTCTCTCTCTCCCTCTCTCTCTCTCTCTCTCTCTTTCTCACTCTCTCTCTCTCTCTCTCTCTTAAAAGCCATGTGACAGCATTGGACTAAAAGCACCCTCTTTCAACTTTGGCTTTTAGCATCCCCTTTCCCAAAAGCTTTCCCAAGGAGCTGCTAGCTCAATGTCCCTCCAACCACAGGATTAATTGCCATCCCTCAGTATCTAGTGTCTCTTAACGGCTCCATGGCAACCGTGCTTCTCAAATGCCAGCCAGTGTTTTTGCCAAAGGGACTCTACCCCTACACAAAATAGAACATTCTGAGTGAAATTTAAACACACTATCTGAACGGCACCGTTCAGGATTTCTTCACACTTCACAAATGCTTTCTTTGCAAACATGGGTGTCCCAATTACCCTGGGCAGGTGCCAAGGCCCTCAGCCCAGCCTGTTTTCTCAGCTTCTAGGCAGCCATGGTGAGACTTAAAAACAAACAGTATGCGAGAGCTGTGGTTCCCCAACCAAGGAGGATGAGTGCTCATGTGTGTGCATATGGGTGGGTGCATGTGTACACATGTGTGCATGTGTGCTTGTATACATGCGTGTACATGTGTATGTGCACATATGCATGTGAAAGTATGTGCCTGTGCCTGTGCATGCACATGTATGAGTATGTGTGTGCACATGCATGCACGTATGTATGTGTGTCTGTGTGTGTGCATGTGTGTATGTGTGCCCACTTGGTGATAGCCAACAGAACTCTGTGAAGAGATTCCTAGGACCGTGGAAAGAGTACTATATGCCACAGTTTCATACAAAGAAGAGAGCAGTGATAAACTTCTGGGAGACCAGAGCAAAGTGTCTTGTGCTCCCACGGGGCAAGCAATTCTAGGGGACCCTGCTGGAGAAGTCTCCAGAGAAAGAGAGGGTGGTCAGTAGGTGGCCAATATCTAAGCCACTCACTGGGTCATTATAGGACACTGGAGCACTGTGGGTCACTCACTGCAAAAGCAATGCCCAATGCCAGCACAGAGGCTCCCAGTCGTGGGTCCCTGCTAAACAGTCAAGACAACCATTCATTAGCCTCAAGGGCTAGCGTGTTCTATCAGCCAGTCACTCAGCTGCCCATTGCCTGCGAATGAGTGAAGTTTTCTTCTGGTTTAGATTCTGATCTCGGGACGCCTTGGTTCCAGAGGAAGGGATGTGTGCTTCAGCCCACGGGTGAGGAAGATGAGTCTGAGCTGCCCCACTTTGCATGTAAGGTCTTGGGAGAACAAATTCTTATTGGTTGGAAGAGAACAAAAAAAAAAAAAAACAAGGATGTTGAAGCCGATATTTCATAAGTAGATGGGATGCAGTGAATTTCCAGACGCTGAGACAGAGTGAGAGGGCAGCTGACAGAGCAGCCTGAGGGCTGTACAAAATGTGTCTGGTAACTGCGTGGTTTGTGAACCATGGAGACATTGGTGCCAGGAGTAGGATTGTGTTCACAAGAAACAAGGGGTTACGAGGATATCAGCACAGAACTGAGACTTAGAAGGTGGCTCGCACAGTCAGGTGGGGCCAGGACCCAGAGAAAAGGCAGGACGCTCAGGCGGGTAAATGGTACTGTTTCCCCCTCCATTACTGTTCCTTGGGCAACTTTGCCAATATTAGCAGCAGCAGCAGCAGCAGCAGCAGCAGCAGCGGCAGCAGCAGCAGCAGCAGCAGCAGCGGCAGCAGCAGCATCCAGGAAGGTGAGGCTCTGGAACCAGAGCTACCTGGTGGCTTTGAGATTCTGTGCTGCCCTTTCAGAGCAATGTTCAAAAAATGCTTCGAACAAACTGGAGGCGGCCAGCTCTTTGGAATGGAGGAGCTTCCAACAGGCTACACACCTCCCCATCTTTGTCCTCAGAGTACAAGGAGAAATGACATTTTGAAGCAATGCTGGAACTTGGGGACTCACCTTGCTGCTGCCTGAAGTGTTGGCATCAGCCACTACCTTTAGGAGACAGCAGTGAAGATGGATGCCCCTGCCCCCTCCTTCTTCTCCTCATCTTCCCTCAGAACCATAGATTGAACCCCTGGCCTCATGTATGCCAGACAAGCATTCTGCAGTTGAGCTACATCCCAAGCCGTTTACATTTTTATTTTCTGACAGCATCTTCCTCGGCCTTGAACTTTCAATCCTCCTACTGCCACCTCTGTAGCTGGGATTACAGGCATGCCCTGCTGTCCCCCATGTCTTGATCTGGAATTATAGACATGCCCCGCCATCCCCCGTGTCTTGATCCTTGTTGGTATTCACCACATGAAACCCCATGGGTGAGGCGAGAGGGGGAACAAGCTAGCACTCCCTGAGGGGGCTCTGAAGCAGGGATGCCCATGCAGCATCCCTGCAGAGGGCGTGGCTCCCACTTGCCTGTGTCATTAGCTTTGCAGTTCTGTTATTCCTCGAGGAGGAGGCTTACGGGTTATCAGTGGGCTACAGGAGCCACGGGAGAAAGGATGAAGAGAACGAGGGGTTTAAAAAGGAAATAACAAAACGAAGAGCCATATTTTCTAATCTGAACCCTGCCCTGTAGTGGCTTTGTTAACTCCAGTCACCCTTTCAGGACATGAACTGTTAAGGGCCACAATGACTTCCATGACAATGCTTCATCTTCACATTTAAAGAAAAAATACAACCCAATTTCTCCATAAGCCCCTCTAAAACCACTGCTGGGATCTCACTGTTATGCTTGCTGGAGCATAAAAATCCTATAACTTCTCCAATGCGCCTGCTTGTCAGCCAGGGGAGAACTGGGGTTGATGTCTTTAATGGGACCTTGTGAAGACATCCTCCCAGACAGGGGGAGATGACCCAAGCCCCCACCTCCCATAAGCCCCTGCTTAAAGCCCCTTCCCCTCCTTTGCTGCTATGTGGAGCCTCTGCACAGGAGGCAGGGACTCCAACTGGCTAAGTCCAGGTCTCCTTCCCAGCCCAGAAGGATCTCCCACCCAGAGGGTTGTTGGGAAGGCCAAGACCATGAAAAGGAGACACTGGCCAGGAAGCCAGACCTGTGCGAGTGTCACTTGAGTGGACAATTTCACGTTTCAAAAGGAGGGGAGGTATCAGTGTTGCTTCCAGGAAGGCTGTGAGCATGGACAGGAAGGTGGACAAGAGGCCTGCAAGGGGATGGGAAGAGACAGCCTTCTGTCTCACTCTCCTGCTGTCTATAGGGCCACGTGGGCCCCGTCACACCCGTCTTGGTTGGTTTTTGCTAAGTGAAGTAGAAGATAGTCACTCTGCATGAATCCAGCTTTATCAACCTGTTTATGAGGGAGAAGCAAGAGCTATGTGCTTGCTAAGGTCCTTGCCATCTTCCATGCACCAGGGAAACTGTACAGAGCACCCAGGCAAAGCAGTGAACAGCAATCCCCAGAGAAGCGCTTGAAGGGCTGGGGTCCCTCGTTATCCAGGTGATGACTGGAAGTGAACCTTGTGGCCCCCAAGAATCCCACACGGTCAGGTGGTGTGTGGCAGGTGAGGCCCAGGGATGATGGCCTGAGTTCACAGAGGCGGGTGAACTAGTTTCTGAGAAAATGTAGCTTTGTCTTGGGAGCTAGCCAAGAATCTTCTCTGAGATTGTGTTTGCAATTGGTAAGGAATGGTTCCTGGTTACTACTTCGGAAGCCCTGCAATCTCCTGCGTATCTCATAGCTTGAGATAACCATGCCTCCTCCTCTGTGTTTGTAAAAAAAAAAAAAAAAACAAAACAAAACTTATAAAGTCCCCATGTGGGCATCTGTCTTCACACATTAACTCCCAAGTAGGCAGAGTCTGAGTCAGTTTGTTTGACTTTACTCCAAAAAGTGGCTCTCTAAGACGGGAGTAGACTTCATAGGGATATTTTGAAACCAATTGGCATTGTTTTGGGAGGGAGAGACCTGGGCTATCTGGAGCCCCAGTTTGAAAGGCTAGGGCTTGTTCCAATACTCTTTCCTTGTACACTGGCAATACCACACCTGGCTTTTTAAGCATCTGTCTATTTTATTTTGTGTGAAGCATTTTGCCCCCAGGCATGTATGTTTGCCACATGTGTGACCGGTGTCTGTGGAAGTCAGGAGATGGCGTTGGACCTCTGGAACTGGAATTACAGGTGGTTACAAGCCACCATGTGGGTGCTAAGAATTGAGCCTGTGTCTTCCCCAAGAGTAGCCAGTGCTCTCTACCACTGATCCATCTCTCCAACCCCATGGCTTTTTGCAAATACATGGGCTCTGGGGCTTAAACTCAAGTCCTCAAGCTTAAATGGCAATCACTTAGCTGACTGAGTCATCTCTCCCTTACATAGGTAAGAATACCAAGGTGCTGGCACATGACTGACCATAGCTACCAGGTCTTGGAACCCACATTCAAACCAACTCCACCATCTGAGACATACGTCTTTAGCTTTCAGCATACATGGGCTCAGAGGGTGGGGCTTGGGAAAGATCAATGATGCTTTGCTCTTCAATTTCCCTGGGTGTCCAGAGACTCTAGTCTATAGTCAGGCCTCCTGGGAGTGTTGCAAGGCCTAACAGAGCCAATTCCTGTGACGTGCTTACCCACCCAACACTGGGAGCTCTTGGGTCCAGATAAACCATAGTTCAGAGTAGTCCTGATGATGGTGGAGACAGTTGCCCATCCTCCACACAGGCAGTGTGATTCAGAGAGAGAACTCCACAGCTGCAATAGAGGGCTCACCTGAGCTGACTCCTGTGTGAAGGAGTCAAATTTCTGAATAATCTTAAAGTGTGTTAGCCTCAGGCATGTCTGGATCCAGAGACTCCATCAATGACACAGAGGCTGTGTCAGGGCGGCCTTCATCATTTCCTTCCCAGACACCCAGTCATCCCACCTCTCCTGCCTAGACCCCCCACTGGTTCCAGCAGCTGCCCAAGGCCAGGGGTTGTGAGCCACTGGGGTTCTCCAGCACTGGCCACGCCTCTGCAGGTAATCTATTCACTCCTCCCTACTCATTCTTGCCTTGCCCACAGGGACCCATCTCCCAAATTAAATCCAGCTAGAAAACTCACCCCTGCATCCCTGTGACCCCAGCCAAAGTCCAAGGACCTAGTGGCTTCTGGTGGGCTGTCCCTAAACCAGTTTCAGTGGGCTCTTGGCCGGCTCAACCTGACCAGTTGAGGCACACGTAACACCCTGGCTTATATGAAGGACAGGAGGTGGTCTCCCTAAAGAAAACCTTTACCCTGCTATCCACAGGACACAACGTGCCCCAGTCATGTTCCCCCTCTGCCTCCCATGAGCCAAGTGCTCCTGAGTGGTTCAACTGATAACACTCGGTGCAGTGGGACAGCGGTCTCTTCCACAGGTGTGATGGGAATGTGGGCAGGCATGTTTCAGAGTATTTTTGTTCCCCTAGAGGCAACCTGATGATCATGACACCGCCACTTGGCCATGGTCCTGAGTTGATATGTAGTCCCAGAAGAAGGGAGAGATGGAGATGTGGGAAGTTAAAGGAGGTTACAGGCAAGGGCAATGGCAGATGGGCCTTCTTTGAGGTCAGTGAGGTCATGTGCCTCATGGGTTTCAGAGACCTGCCTACCCGACGGCCTTGCCCTCAGGCTCTGCTTGGCCAGCATGCCATACCCTGAGAAGGATACCCTGTAGGACTTCAGAAGGCCATGGCTTCTTATCCCTGGCATGCCAGAGGTCCGGTGGTCTCCAATAAATCAAAGCTTGGTTCAAGGTGAGAATGGGAGGCAAATAGGACGAAAACCAGTGATTCAATTGAAACCCAGACTCCACCAGCCATGGGGCACATACCACCTGCATCCCTGGCAGGCACCTAGCAAGGGAAAAATGAATGGGCATACACTGAACACTGACTGGTGCTTCCAGCCCTAGATCCCTCCCCACTGGGAACACAGAGCATCATGGTGCCTCTTTGGGTTGGATTCCAGAGGGAGGAAACCCAGAGATCCTGACCTCTCAACACGTCTTAGGGGACTAATGCTATTCACAGCCCATTGTTGTTCCCTTACTACAATGAGTCTGTGTCCCCTATTAGCCTGTTTGGGCTATAACTCTGAAGTGCAAGGACACCTTAAATCTTAGCACTGGGATCATGGGGGCAAGCATCATATCTCATCTCCTCTTGATCCCACAAAAAGGAAATGGGAATCACTTCTCTCTTTGTGTCTGAATAAGGAAAGTCTTATCTCTACTTTCTGGGGACTTCCCTCACCCCTGCAGGGAATCCACTCACCTTGGTGGCTTTAATGTTTCCATCTTAGGCTTAGCACCAGCTCATCTCTCCTGCTGCATCCTTGCCTGTCCCAGCAGCAACCTTTGGCCCTGAGGACCTCTGGCCATCCATGGGCAAGTCAGCTCACTCTCCAGCCATTGCCTTCCCTCACGTTACCTGTCCGTCACTATTCTACCCAGCAAAACTACCCCTCTCCCACCCCACACACTTTCAGTACCTAAAATAGTTTAGTACCATTGCAAACACAGAGATGTGATCGGACAGCTCTTCCCCAGATCACCAGGGATTTTAAACAAGCTGTAGCCTGATCAAGCTGGTATGAACCTCCCATCTGTCCATCTGGCGTCTAGACAGCCAGGGCTGGCTGTGTCACAGGAAGTTCTGCCCAGCAGCATACTTCTGGATTATTTTGGCCTCCTGGGAGTTTGGTGGAAGTTTCTAGAACTTTCTGGGGGAAATCCACTTGAGCATGATCTTCCAGCTCTTCTTTATCCATACATAGTTTGCTCTGGAACAGAGACAAAGTGCCCTTGGGGTGCCCAGGATGTGACGGGAGTTACACGGGCCCGGTGCCCTACGTTTCTGCACCTCTCCTCTATCACCTTCCAACCAGGGAGTCAGAATCAGCCAGCCCGATAGCCGGCATGGATCCCGGAACCCCACACCAGGTGGGAATTGTTTAACAAGATTCCCGTGACTGGAAAATTCTGGTAATTGTGTAATAACAACAGCAACAGCGTTCAGCAATTACCCAGGGTTTTCATCTTCAGGCCACTTTACCCACATTAACTAATTAAGTCTCCCTGCCTCCCTCCAAAGCAGGAAGGGCTGCCGGCTCAGCTCAGCTCCTGCCAGGGTGTGTGTTCACTTAATGATAGCAGCCCTGAGACAGGGTTGGGGCTCCCTGGGCAGCTAGCCTCTGCCCCAAGAAGCACCTCCCGCTTCTTACTGTCACCCACCACGCTCCCCTAACCCTGCTGGACACTACTGGGAAACCTGCTTCTCAGGTTACAATGATAGTCCTGGGCTCAGTATATAATATGGGACCTGATACCCATGAAGGAGAGTCGATCAGTGAGCCCTGCTGTTCCCAAGCACATTAGACCCCCTCCTTCAGGTCCTTCTCTCTCCCTCCTTTTCAGTCTATACACACACACACACACACACACACACACATTGCTAAGTTACAGGGGCTAAAACCCAATTCATGTTCCCTTGTAGCTTTTCAGTACCTCCCTCCAAAACCTGGCCTGACACAGACCACATACTGACCTATGACCCCACCTGACACAGACTGCATTCTGACCTCAGCAGGCACTGGGTGTAGATGCAGGCATGTCTGAGGCCTTGCCCTGCCCTGAGCTCTAAGTCCAACCTCTATTCCCACCAGCTCCTGAAGCCTAGGGCCCAGCTGGGCTTCCTGCATCTGATTGTGCTCCTGACCTATGATAGTAACAGGACTGCACAGCCCTGGGCACTGGGCTTAGAGCGCAACCTCCTCACTCCCCATTCATTGAGTCTCCAGGAGCCCTGGCAGAGTGAAGGAGAGGAAATGGAGCATTTAACTGGGGTGGGCTGAAATCTCCACCCTCAGACACACTCTCTGCCCTGTGGGTGGGCTAGCAATTGCTCAGCACTTTCATGCTTAGAGGACTAAACCAGGCACGCTGAGGCTTGAAGGTGAGGCCAACACGGGGGCTGGCCTCAGAAACCATCTCTGAAAACAGAGGCTGCTCTATCTATGGGGGAGCCCACAGGACAGTCCTACACCCAGCAGCCACCCAGAGAGGGCCATTGAATGTGCCAATTATATGGACTATAGTATGAGAGGTTCCCTTCTGGTTTGTGACAGGGAGGCCTGTGTCTTCCAGGGACTGGCAGTCCCTGGGGGGCGGGGGGAGGGAGGGAATTAAGCAACAAGGACCATGTCCCTGACCCTTCTTAGAAGGTGGATTGAGTACTAGGATTTTCTTCTGTCCCTGTGGCCTGCTTGGACTCTGTCCTGATGATGAGCAGGCCTCTGTGGGGCATGTGGGGGCTGGACCATCCTGCTGGATGCTCTGAGAGACAGCTCAATTTTTGCTGGAACCATCACACACACACCCCTCCATTCCATTACTCCAAGCACGGAGGACAGCTGGAGGGCTGCCAGGGGCAGCTACAGCACGGGCTTCCATCTACCATGCAGCCGGTGACACCCCAGCCCCTAGCCGCCCGCCGTCGTCACTTATGCATTCCCTAGTAAATCCTGTCCTTCTATCTGCCAACTCCACACTCTCGTTTTACGGGCTTCTGTCCTGGTAGTTTATTAAGCACACAGGTCCAGAAAGCTGTGCCTCTTCAGATCAGGCGCATGGGGTCGTCTAGCTCTGCATAAATGGCGCTAATATGACAGATGCGATCACAGAACAGGCTCTTGGCACAAATGATGCTGATTTACTCGCTCCTTCCCCTCCCCGAAGCCTCTGCCTCTCGGGTTCTCCCCTCCAGCCCCCCCCCCACACACACACACACACACACGGCACGCAGGGAGGTGTGCGGCACTATCCCAGGCTGTTAGGACTTTCTGGGTAATGTATACATTGCACTATTACATGCTATTATGACTTTCTGGGTAATGTATACATTTTCACTACCATGCAACCTCTCTCCTTCATTTTTCATGAGAACTGGCATGAGATTAATGACTGAGCCTCAGAAGAAGCGGAGCGCCACGCCACTCTGATTTATTGACCACTTAGCGTTGATGAAGCTGCAAACAAGAGTCAAACAGATGTTGCAGCTGCATTTTTCTTTATCAAAACCAACCGCTTTTTGCATTTTTAACCACTTCTTATATCGATGTCTCTCTTGCTCTACACAAAGGGCGCTGGCTCTGACCCTCCTTTCCCACAGAGGCAGGAGAGATGCACCCAGGAAGTGGGTCCCTACCTGGCATCCAGTGCATAATGGAAGTGGCCAAGTGGGGGGCAGCTCCAGTCTCTTGGTGGATCTCTGATGACTAGCTCACTCCTGTGTCCATAACTGACACAGGACCTGCCAGACACCCTGGGTGAGCCCGGCATGGAGGCTCCTGTAACTCCTTCTTAGCTGCATAGTTACCTGTGGCTGACTACTGCGCACTTCTGATGAGCTGTGCCGGAGACCTTCAACGTGAGAGCTGGTGGTAGGGAGAAGACCTCTCTCCCCCTCCTGGTGTGGTGAAGGCTGTTGAACTGGCCTCCCTGTTCTGATCTCTGGGGAGATCAGCCGTGTGGGAGCCTCTGGATTCTGCCCTTCCTCTCTCAGAAACCAGAGGTGGCTGGTCGTAGGTACTCACTTCACGCGTAACTGAGAGCCCTCAAAGGTCAAAGAAGTTTGGCGCCCCCTCAAGTGTCTACTCACCCCATGGTGGCCACCAGCTCGAGGGCCCCCGCTCCTCTCCTCTGCTCTTTAACTCTCTGACACCTTTTCCACAAACCTGGCCAGAGGTCCAGCCCTCCAGGCCAAGGTTTTGCTATGAGCTAAGTCTAGACCTTGCAAGAGGATCTGCCATTTCCCAACCTGTCGAGGACCTATCAGAGAAAAACCACATCAGCCAGTCCCTTCCAGCTCCCTGGACAGGTGTCCCCTAGCTGGCTGCAGTTGTGACAGGGCATATATAGCTGGAGGTTTTGGCAGGGCCTCTTCATGTTAACATGAGTCACAAGAGTTGCCGATGAGCACCCACCACCCCCTTGCAGTGCTGGCCTTGGCCGTGTCCACCACACAGTTCCACACACCGCACAGAGGGTGGATCTGTGGACACTTCTTTGTTCAAACCAGTTTCATTTCCATTTTCTCCGATCCTCCTTTGCCCACACAGCCCCCATCAGTTTTCTAAATAGGAGCTCCGCCTCAGGAGGAGGGGCGGCGTTGGCCACAGCAAGGGCCATGAGAGCCCCGCTGAAGAGGAGAGTCATGGAGATCATCCCACCCAGTAAGCAGACAGCAAAGTAAAACAGCATCTGCTGGGTGGGCTCCCCCGGAGAACCAGGCATCCCGACAAGGGGCTCAGGGAGTCAGGCAGCGGAGGCCGCAACTCTGGAGTGAGTGTTAGCCTCCTCCTGGACCTGCTGGACACTGCTTGCTTTGGCTTTTCCCTTTCCTGGTGTTTAGCAATTGCAAATAACTTCTTGTTAGGGGTAGGGGTGAGATCTTGTGCCTGCTCCCACTTCATCATGCTGGGATTTTTGTCTGGTTTGAACTTGTGGGTTCATAAGTGTGCCAGCACTGTTGTGTCTGGATGAAGCTCCCTCATGGTCACCCTCTACCTCCGACTCTTCAGACCCTTCCCCCTCCTCTTCCATGTAATCTCTGAGCCTCAAGGGATTAATAAACTTCCTATTTAGGGCTGAGTGCCCTGAAGATTAGGGCTTTCTTGAGGTACGGGACACATCAAGCCAGCAACAGCAGCATAGGCAAAGAGTATGCGCATATTCTATTCTCAGGCCTGGAGAGCCATCCTAACATTATTAGATCTCGCCTGCCCATGTGAGAAGAATGGTGTGAGGAATGAGGAAGAGAGGAGGCGAGGAGACCCAAGAGAAGGGCTTCCCTCCAACACCCACACCGTTAGGAGGTTTGGACTCTAGGCATATGGGCACTGGGGCCTAGAAGGGTCCTGCTGGCTTTAAGGAAAGCTGGCAGTGTTGACAGTTATACAGTGGGGAACTTAGGAAAGGGTAGCTGCTCTTTCAGTTGAGGAGAGGACCAAGCAGTGGCGTCCTTCATTGGCTGCAGCCTGGGCGGGGCCAGGTGAGGCAGTTGCGCTTGAACTGGGAGTATCTGAGGCTGTGCATAAGAGGAGCTGCTTTCGGGCTTAACAGGCAAATGGGCAGCAGCGAGCAGCATCAGGCTGTAGAGGGCCTAGGGACACTTGGGAGCTTCAAGTTTGTGGCAAAATAAGTTTGCTAGAGAGGGAGCGAGGGAGGGAGGGAGGGAAGGAAGAGAGGGCTAAAGACCCAGCGCCATACCCCCAGTGGAATCAGGGACATCCCCACAGGTGATCTATCTGCTAAACCCGACACTGCTAATTCTCCCAAGAAGAACTTCAGGCTCTGTGTGGGTTTGTTCAGGTTTGGGGGGGCCACTGAGAATACTTTGGGCCATCCATGTGCTGCTTGGTGTTTTCCAGAGGCCTGGCAGGGTTCCTACCAGGAAGCCCCAGAGTGAGAGATGAGTCCTGCTTCCATTTATAGTTGAGATGTCGTAAGTACCAAGAGACAAGATAGGAAGCTCTGGTCTGTGGCTCCTTCCAGAAGACTAGGGAACCTCTCACACTGACTTGACCTTGGCCTCACCAACACTGTACCAGCCCAGCCCACAGGGATCCCTCCCTCCTGACGTTTAGAGCCCCTACCAGAACCCTAGGACATTTGAGGCTCAGCTTCAAAGTCATGTCCACTTCAGGGAACAGCCTCTAGCCTCATGGAAATCCCAGACAGACCTGTCCCTCAGCCCCAGACAGACCTGTCCCTCAGCCCCAGCCACCTCACAGCTGGTGAGAGCAGTGAGCCTCGATGACATTGAAGTGAGCAGTCCATGAAATCCATGCATTGGAACACTAAAGCCCATACACTGTTCTGCCAAGAGCACCCCTTAAAGACTATATCTAATGAATAAAACCACAATGTTGCCAAGAAGAGATGTGTGCCCCCACATTTTAAAAACACTGCACACATTCTGTGTTTTAAAATTGTCCTGAGCTGGAGAATATGAATTTAACACTGCCCTAAGGATCCCCAGCACTGTCCCAGGGGTGGAATCTGGGACTGATCAGTGCCTACCTCTCCCTCTTCCAAACCCAAGCCAAACTCCTTGGCCACCAGGGACTGGACTTCCTGTTAATTCATCAAAGCAATGCAGAAAGGCAGGCTGACCAGACCTGTGCTGCCATGTGCCCCTGGGAGGGAGTTGATCTAGAACCCTCAAGTCAGGGGTAAATGATGAGAGTCTGGCTGCTACTGGTTCTGGGACCTTATGAAGTAGAGTGTGATACAACTCAGAGGGGAAAGCCAGACCAGTGGTGTCTCGTGCCTATGATTCAGCCCTTAGAAGGCTGAGGCGGAAAGGGTGCTGTGAGTCTGGGGCCAATGTAGTCCATATAGTGAGCCAACCTGGGCTATAGTGTAAGATGCAAAGATAGAGGGATGGTAGATAGATGATAGATAGATAGATAGATAGATAGATAGATAGATAGATA
>JADRCD010220169.1:0-11201 GCA_019843815.1 Montemys delectorum
AGGTTTTCTTTGTAATAAAGGTGAGAATCTTTCTTAATTTCTATTTCTTTTAGAGCCTCAATAACCTTAATGTAGGCATAAATGTTGTATTCTGATTTTTATGTTGTTAAAATTTAAAAACAAAACTTACCCAGCTTGATTTCTTTCCCAGGTTAAGTTTGTATAGTGTCACACAGGGCTCTGCTAATCTGCAGCTTAGGAGCAGCAGGTTTTCTCTAGGTCAGTATTTCAACTATACCAAATTGTGTCTCAGTGTGAGCTAGATGATGTGCTTAATCTCACTGTCTGTTGTCCTCACTGTCTCTCACAGCCTGCTAGGATTATACTCTACACAGAGTAAGTGTTTGTCTTGTTAGTTAGTAAGGTGCTGTGGGGAGGGAAGTGCAGGGCAGAGGACACTAAGGTTGAGGTAAGCAATGATGTCTGCCTTTACATACAGACAGAATAAAGGGGCCTGTGCATGGATATCTAAACATCCTTGGTGCAGAGGATTGTTACACTTCATAATCTCAGTTGTAATGTAATTATTTTGATTTATTTAATCTCTAATTAAAAATAGCTTGTTTTTGGTGGAACCCTTTTAAGAACAGTAAGACCAATAAAATGCTGTGAATGGCGTTTTCATTGCTCCTGTCCTGAGGACCTGTCTGGCCTGGGGTTTCTCTAGAAGGCTGCAGAGCCTTCCTGTCCTCTCAATGTTCAAAGTTCACATTCTCTGGCTGAAGAAAACGTGCCTTTAAATTTATAATGATTTCTATGTTTCTTGTAAAGAAAATTCACATTTATATTCTGATGCTTGTGGTTCTTGTGTGTGCAAGATGATTTGGGGTGGGTCTAGAATCCTTCTCTTGGTTGCCAGGTCCAGTGCAGCTACTTTAGCTAAGAACGCCATGGGATGCTGTTCATAAATATTCTAAGGTCCTCTGTGATCTTCACCAGAGAGCCTCACTGATGACCATTGGTGCAGGCATGGTGGATGTCAGCTTTCATAGATGTTAGTCTCTGTGCCAGCATATGCCTTCTTCTGACTTGGAAGGATGTGTTTGGAACATAGAATTGGGAAGCATGCACTCCAGTGCAGTAGAAAAGTTAGGGTTAGAGGTAGGGTCAGAAGTGCTGAAAAAACACAAAGTACACATGAAATCTTAAAAGCTGAGCGGGCTGAGGGATGGCTCTGCCTGAGTGTGCTGCTCTTTGTGGACCTGACTTTATTTCCTAGTGCTTATTATGGGCTGCTCACAACCACCTATAACTCCAGCAGCGCAGGATCTATACTCCATGTGCTCCTGTATGTACTTAGCCCACACAAACAATTCAGTGAGAACTAATCTGTAGCCAGTTTATAAGCTACAGTTAGAACTGGGAGAATGCCAGGCGCTGGTGGTGCACTTGGGAAGCAAAGGCAGGCGGATTTCTGAGGGCCACCTGGTCTACAGAGTGAGTTCCAGGACAGCCAGGGCTAAACAGAAACCCTGCCTCAAGACAACAACCAAACAACCAAAAAAAAAAAAAAAAACACCCCACAGAGACTCCCCCTCAGTTACCTGATGGGAGATAGGGTGGGGTGCTGGAGGGTTTTTCAACCCCGCCCCACAAAAACCCCAGAAGAATGCTATTGGGAACCTTGTCTTTATTGTGCATGTAGATGCCTTCTGCCACCCCCCCACATTTCATGACAGGTCTCATTTCCTTGTCAAATGTGATTTTAGGTAGTCAGCAGTTCTGTAGTATCATTTTGTTGGGTTGTAGTTGCTGAAACGAGGTTGATAATAGAGAAAACTATACTTTCTGCTTTTCCCCTTTAGTGGTTTGTATTGGAAGTCAATATTGACAACATTAGAAGCCAGCTGACTTCTGAGGCTCTCTTCTGAGGCTGCTCTTACAGATTAAGTATAGCAGGTGTGGGTTGGGTGATCTCTTTGGCCAGTCTGCAGTTTCTGTAGCTGGGCCCCTGTGCCTTTGAGGCTAGCTACTGATATAGCTGTACCTCTCTGTGACAGACATTCGTTATGCATGTAGCTCAGGCTGACCCTTGAACACCTGCGTGTGCTTCCCTGCTCTTACGCTGTCCAATCCTGCTTCTGTAACCACACTGCGTGTCAGATTTTAGATAGTGATTTGGGATAAATTTTCCCTATACTGGAGATCCTAGGACAGTATTTCGATAGTTTAGCCCTGAATTCTTTACCCCTGATGTGAATTTGAGGCAAGCAGCCCACTGTATTCCCAGGATGGCTCCCATGCCATCATTGAAACATCTCATGAATCTTGGCTGGCCTTTAACTTATTTTGCTTTAGACTCCTGAGTGCTGGGATAAAGGGTACATTGCTACTTTGCCTTTCTCTAAACTATTTTTGAGTGAGAATCATGTCATGGGATACAAATGCTATAAAGAAATGGGGATAAGCATGAACTTACGATGTGGTTTTTAGACAGATGGTAAGCTCCTGTGAGCAAAGACAAAGGAGTTGAGAGCCATGCAGGCATTACTAGAAATGAAAGCCAGCATGGAGCGTAGCAAGTGGAAAGACCAAGAGGCCAGAGGGAAGAATAGCAGGCTGTGCACTAGTTTCATCCTGTTCCCAGACAGAAATGAGAAAAGGACAAACTCAGGTTTTCTTTTCTTTTTTTTTTAAAGATTTATTCATGCATATAGCTTTCTGCCGGCATGTATGCCTACAGGCCAGAATAGGGAACCAGAACTCATTACAGGTGGTTGTGAGCCACCATGTGGTTGCTGGGAATTGATCTCAGGACCTCTGGAAGAGCAGACAGTGCTCTGAGCCATATCTCCCACCTCCCCTACTCCCCCAAACTCAGATTTCTGGACTGACATTTCATTGTGCTTGAAGTAACATGAGTTCATATGACAGGAAGTTATCTTGACGAAATGGAGTACACACATGCACACACAGACACACACACACACATGTTTTAAATGACATGGCAGGTCAGGAGAGCTCAGCTGTGCAGTCATGAAGACTAGCTAAATTCAGATCACCAACACCTAACCTACATAAAAGCACACTGACAGTGTGTGCTTATAATCCTTACATTGAGGCTGGAACCTACTCACCTGCCGATTGGTGAGCTCACGGAGAAGACCTTGTGCTAATAAAGTGGGGGTATTGAGGAAGACACTGTTGATCATAGGCCTCCTACCCTCAGGTGAACATATACATAAGCATACGTGCACATTGCATACAATTATAGCTGCTGAAGAATTACACAAGGGTGAGGATCAAAGTGCAGTTAGAAGAGTCTTTAAAAAGCTGACTAGAATGGAAGATGATTTTGTTAAACCCACAATAGAGAACTGTTGGGAGTTGATAGTATGATGACTCAAGGGCACTTAGCTTTAAACTGGTAAGATTGAAGTGTAGGTAGTGTTGTGAGGGCACAGTGCCAGCATGGGAGTACCAGCTGAGGGGTGTCAGGACAGATTTCAAATAGAAGATAGTACTCCTTTTTAACATCTGAGATTGCTGCACATTCCTAGAGACGAGGGTCCTCTTCCTCTAAAAATCTGGGTGGGTGTAAGCAGGAGACCCCAGGAACCAGTGAGTAGATGGAATATGGCCTAGTACTTTTTTTGAGGCAAGATCTCTGTAGTTTTTGGCTAGTCTTGGACTCAGAGATCTGCCTGCCTTTGTCTTCCTAGAACTAGGTTTAGTGTCTCCATGCCCAGTTTAACTTTTCCCCCATCCTCCAATAAATTGGTATGCTTATCAGCTGCCAAAGGATAAAAGAACAACCAATCCATGGCTCAAGTCACTGATCAAAGCTGCCTAGCCTTCCTTTGTGTCTAAATTGATGTCAGCATTCTGGGGCCTGTGGAGTAGTGGGGGTAAGATCCCATTAACATTGATCAGAGTATAGAATAGACACCAAGTACCAAGTGCTGTATGGTTCTGAGATACTAGAACTTGACAAGTTATGCCACATTCTAAGGCCAGGTTTCTGCCCTCCCCCTTTCAGTATAGGAAGTAAACTGAGAGGGGACCAATGTTTCCTTAGATCACATTTGGAGATCTCTCTTTACCCCATAGGAAGAGATTTTTCTATTTCTGCCCTTTCTCCTTTTCTCCCTCCTTCCCTTGTTTGTCCAGGCTCACCTGGAAATTGTGTTAATCAGGCTGGTCTTGAGGTTGTGTCTGCCCAGCCTTAGAGTCTACAGACATGTGATAGCATATCTGTTCAGGTTTTATATTGGATGAAAACAACAAAACCTTAGGGCAAAATAGACTACAATAAGGTGTCCCTTTTACCTTCGTGCAAAGATATATATATTCCTTAAAATAGGTCTTGCCTTCCTGTGTGTGGCATAATCAAAGTTGGTAGAGAAGGTCTCCCTAAATATACATGTAGATGGAAGAAAGCCAGCCTCACTAAAATAAGCCTAAGCTAAAAATTACCTTCTGTCTCCTTTGTAAGTATGGATAATTTTGTCCAAATTCCTTGAGGGGCAGAGTTTACCAACATATCATTGCCTGGGATAGGGAATGTCATTAGGCATGGAGTGGTTGGCTGGTCCTGGTCAGAAGGCAATTTCAAACATTTAATGAACACTAAGTAGTGAAGACTTAACCTTTAGTGAGATCAGGGTAAGTTGAAACACAAAGCTTAAGTGACTGCTGTGGCTGGAATTATGAACCAGCCCTTCTCTGTTGGGAGACTCTGAAGGCTCAGCTTAGTATGCTAAACACACCACTGTGTAGGATCATTTCCCTTGACAAATAAACCACCTGCCTTGCCACTGGGGAAGCCCGCAACGGTGGTCCACAGTCTATTGTTCGAGGGACCAGGAGAAACAGCGGGAGCTGGCACGAAAGCTGTGGTTCTAGGTCTCCTGTGCATCTAGTCCAACTTCCACGGTTTTCCCCAGGGCTGTCCACAGGAATGGAAAAGAGGAGTCCAGTAGTGGGTGGACCACAGTTTTATTCCGAGAGTGCAAAGAGCATGTATGGGCTGGAGGAGAGGCCTTCTTCGGGAGTTTGGGCTCGTTAAGATGAAGGCCTTCCCAGATCAGACGATCTTGCTTATTCATATCACTTTATTCTCCACCTACTTCATAAGGTGTACTGGCTAGTTTTGTGTGTCAACTTGACACAGGCTGGAGTTATCACAGAGAAGGGAGCTTCTGTTGGGGAAGTGCCTCCATGAGATCCAGCTGTGGGACATTTTCTCAATTAGTGATCAAGGGGGTAGGGCCCCTTGTGGGTGGTGCCATCTCTGGGCTGGAATTCTTGGATTCTATAAGAGAGCAGGCTGAGCAAGCCAGGGGGAGCAAGCCAGTAAGGAACATCTCTCCATGGCCTCTGCGTCAGCTCCTGCTTTCTGACCTGCTTGAGTTCCAGTCCTGACTTTCTCTGGTGATCAACAGCCATGTGGAAGTAAGCTAAATAAACCTTTTCCTCCCCAACGTGCTTCATGGTCATGATGTTTGTGCAGGAATAGAAACCCTGACTAAGACATAAGGATTTCGTGAAATGAGCAAGGTGGTGTTTTTTTGAGTCAGGGTTTCTCTGTGTATCCCTAGATGTCCTAGGACTTTGCAGACCAGAGTAGCCTGGAACTCCTAGAGATCCACCTGCCTCTACCTCCCAGGTGCTGGGAGTAAAGGCATGCGCCACCACTGCTCAGCTTGCAAGGTAGCATTTTTGAAAAAGCTACACTAATCTGGACAAAACTCATTCAGGTCTACTTATTAATCAATCTGTCTGTAGATGTGGTTTTGATAGTTGGTGAGGATATAGCAGATGATTCTGTAAGATTCATGGTGTCTTTCCAGGACACCAGGCATTTTACAGCCAGATGGACGGTCGGACGTGTGGGCAGCCAACTTCAAATCTCCGTTCAGTTAATCTTTGTCTGTTGCAACATTACAAGTTGAACTCAGGTAACCTGCTTGAATGCTTACCCAGCAAATGGCTGAATCCCAAGAAGGCTAGGTCTGTCTGCCTGATCTAAACCAGAAATGCTAACAGCCAGGTATGGTGTCCTATGCCTATAACCCCAACATTTGAGAAGCTTAGGCAAGTGACCTGCCCCATGTTATAAGCCAGCCTTCTTTGCAGAGTGATTACCCCCAAACAAGGTTGTTTTTTTTTTTAATTGAGTAATCATGTATTTAAATGTATTGGTACAAGGCTGTGCCAAAAGACTGTCTCTATGAGAAAGTATGTTTATAGCACAGCCGTGTTAAGGAATTTTGCAGAGGACCTCTTGGCTCAGGGCCAGTAATCTTAGATTCTCTGAGGATGATACAGGAGGATCAAGCCCCATCTGGCAACTTAGACCCCTTGTCACCATAAGAAAGTAAAGATAGGGCTGGGATGTGACAGAGTAGGAGAGAGATCTTGTGCCGTGAGTTCAAGTCCTCATTTTCTTACAAAATATAGAATAAGAATCAGAAGTTAATGGCTGACAGTAAATGGAAACATGTTCTAGGCATCCCATGCAGCTGTAGGACATATTCAAGGAATGTGCTCCTATAGAAGTCTAGTGTGTGGATTTTTGGTTGAAGGGGCCCTCTGGAAACAAGTTGGTCTCAAACCAGAAAGAGCTTGTCAGACATATCAAAGAAAATCTAAGTAGTAATTTTAGAATAAGACAAAGGTCAGGAGATCCAGATTTAGGTCCCCAACACTTAGATCGTGTAGCTCCCGACTGCCTGTGTAACTCCTGTGTATGGATGCCCTATCCTCTCTGGCCTGTGTGGGCACATGCAACACATGCATAATTAAATTTGTACATGATTTGCAACAAGGGATAGCACATAAGATCTTCTAAAATTCCATTTCTTTCCAAGAACCAACCAACCAAAGAAACAAAAAATCACTGAGAATGCTCACAGGGACCTGCCTGCTTTTGCTGCACATATGGCAGGATTAGAGGTGTACAGACCCCCCACACGCCAGGCTTGACATGTTTGTGTTTTATATCTTTCTTTGTAACAATTCTGATTTTCTTCATACAGGAAGATACAGCCGTCTGCAGGTCTTAGGTTGCGCTTCCTGGCCTTTCTCCTGTGCTGTAGCTAAAAGCCAGCCCAGACTCCGTCCTCATGCGTATTTATGCCTATTTACTACAGCTAGTATTTATGGCAGCTAGCGGGCTGACTGCAAAGATTTGCTCTTGATCACTACTGCAGAGCACACGCAGCTACCACAGCCAGCTTCTCAGTTTCCAATAATGCCATAAAGAACATTTGTGATTTCAGCACCAAAAATTCACAGTGCTTCTGGGCAGTGGTGGCGTATGCCTTTGATCCCGGCACTTGGGAGGCAGAGACAGGCGGATTTCTGATTTCTGGTATACAGAGTGAGTTCAAGGACAGCCAGGGCTACACACTGTCTCGAAAAACCAAAAATAAATAAATAAATAAAATTCACAATGCTGTTTTCTTCTGAGAGCAGAAGAGAAGCCATTGCACACTGCCATCCAGCTGAGGTAAAGCAGTAAAGTTGTCTGATGTGAAAGAACTTCAAAAGCAATGGAGGAAGACGTACATCCTACCAACTGTACAATTGCTGTCGGTTCTGGGAGCTTGGTTGCTTGCTTGTGAGAGGGAATATGGATGCATACTCACATATAACATGAAAGGAACAATTTTGCTAGGGACTCACTAATGAGAGGAGGAAAGCTTTTTAAACAAGTGGTTCTCAACCTGTGGCCCGTGACCCCTTCTTAGGGACTGTTGGGAGACAGATATCTACATTACAGTTTATAATAGTAGCAAGGTTATGAAGTAACAAAAATAGCTTTGGAGTCACCACAACATAAAGAACTGTATTAAAGGCTTGCAGCATTAGGGAGGTTGAGAACCACTGCTCTAACAGCTTTTGCTTACCCCCAACCCCTCATCCCGCCACCATATCCAGTCCCACCTTCCCAAAGCTTCAGCTTCATCCAAGCAACAAAAAGTAGAAAGTCAAGTTCTCGACACGGGAATTTGGGAGGATGAATTCAAACCACAGAGTTTTCTAATCTCAGCTCTCAGCAGTGGCCCTCAGCCTTTCCTTCAGAGCTTGCTGAGAGCACAGCCCCACCCACAGGTCATTTGCAAAGCCAAGGGACACTGGAACGTTTTGTGATGGGGATGAATTCAGGATGGAAGGGCAGAAGCACCATAGGAGGGAACAAGGTCCTTTGGTGCTGGGGAAAAAAATGCTTGAAAAAGTTTAACTAGTATGCAGGCAGGCAGGAAGGGAGGGAGGGTTTATATTTTGGTTCACATTTGAACATGCAGTCCACTATTGTGAACAAGACTGTGTGGTAGGTTCTCGAGGCAGCTGATCACTCTGTCCACTCAGGAAGCAGCAAGAAATGAACTCCATGCTCAGCGAACTCCTACTCTGTTGTCTTGCTTTTAGTTGTTTTTTTTTTTTTTTTTTTCCATACAGGGTTTCTCTGTATAGCCCTGGCTGTCCTAGAACTCACTCTGTAGACCGGGCTGGCCTCCAACTCAGAAATCCGCCTGCCTCTACCTCCAAAGTGCTGGGATTAAAGGCGTGTGCCACCACTGCCTGGCTTGTTTTTTGTTTTTAATCTATTTAATATAGAAATATATATGGGCTAGAGAGATTGCTCGGTGGTTAAAAGTCCTGACTGGTCTTCCAGAGGACAGGGGTTTAATTCCCAGCACCCACATGGCAGCTAATGACTGTAACTCCAGTTCTAGAGGATCCAGTGCCCTCTTCCACATGGTGCACAGACATACCACAGTAAACTAGCAGAGGTCAGCCCTGTGGAGTTGGAGTTTCGGGTGGTTGCGAGCCACTACCTGGGTGCTGGGAATCAATAAGTGCTTGGCAAGGGCTGCTAGTGCTCTTAGCTGCCGAGTCTTGTCTCTAGCCCCTGGCTCGCTCCTTTTCCTGTACTCAGCCAATGGCATGATGGATGTCACTTATATTCCAAGTGGAATTTCCCTCATCACAGCTCTCTAGAAACACCCTCAACATCATTATAAGGTCATGTTTCTTAAGCAGTAGCCCCATTTGCCAGTAAGCTCTCACTTAACATTTCTGTGTACTGTGTTCTTGGGCACTTTCTGCATTATGTTTCATTTTATGTCCTTTCCTTTTCTGAGTCTTTTTATTTTGTTTCTGGAAACTTATTATCCCTTCTGCTTTTAGGGAAATGACTATCTGGCGTGTTCCTAAATCTTCCTCGTGCCCTGGAGATTAAGATAAGCACTAAGCTAGGAATTTCTAAATGAAGTCATGAGTCCAGGGATCTTCTAGGGGTCTCTACCCTTAAACAAACGCAGACAGTATAATTGGAACAAGGTAAACTTAGAGGTCATTGACAAACTTTTCCTGGGCAGGAGAATTGGTAAGAGTCGAGGCCTCCTTTTACAATATGTTTAGAGGTCTCTGGAAGTGTAGTTTAAAGCTGGGGGTCAATGCAGGGCACACCTCCAGAGGAATTGACCTCAGTAAATAAGGCAGACTGACCAAAATAAACATCTCCTACTTTACAGCCTAGATGATAGAACAATATAGTTAGAGGAGGTAGACATTAGCATTTGCTGTTCATAAAAATACCAGTATAGATGTTTTCTGTCGGTGTGGAGTGCTTTAAAACTGCAAACACTGTCTAAAAGAAGGCTGGCTGTCATATAATGAATGTGTTTGTTTTGGAAGAGACATTCTCCCTTTTTTTTTTTTTTAAGATTTATTTGTTATTTATTTTACTTATATGGACATTACAGATGGTTGTGAGCCACCATGTGGTTGCTGGGAATTGAACTCAGGACCTTTGGCAGAGCCGTCAGTGCTCTTACCCACTGAGCCATCTCTCCAGCCCCACCTACTTGTTCTTTCTAATTGTGACTGAACTTGTAACCCCAACCATGTAATGAAAAAACAAACACATGTCCAGAGACAAAATGGCATAATCTCTATTTCCTGGTTAATCATTAGTCTGTCTTTGCTCTATGAAACCTGTATAAATAGAGGTAACCTGATTGCTAGTCAGTCAGAGCTGCAAGATTCCTGAGTACTGTGTCCAACTTGGCCCTTCCTCACGACTCCTTATCTCCTCTTGGGCCACCATGTCAACTGCTGAGGCTGGCCCCAGCAGAAAACCCCAACAGTTAAACTGAATCAAATTCCCAAAAAAACTAAGGTCCCAAATCATCCCTGGCTACAGAAACATAGTAGGAGATATAGGACTGTCACTACTTTTTCCTGCCTTTTCATCTTTTTTTAAAGAATTTTACTTAGTGGTTAAGAGTGGGCATTGCTCTTACCGGAGACCCTTGTTCAGTTTGCAGTGTCACTGTCTGTCAGATGGCTCAATATGGCCTGTCACTGCAGCCTGTTTGATTTATTTGGCCCCAGAGGTCTGGTACCATTGTATGTGTATATGGGTGACACACATCGTGGTGCTAGTGTGGAGCCCAGAAGACAACTCTCAGGAGTGGGCTCTCTCCTTCCACCTTCAGGGGATTGAACTCAGGTCTTCATGTGGTGCCACATGCCTTTAATCTGAGCGCTTGGGATTCAGAGGCAGGCAGATCTCTTTCAGTCAAGTCTGGTATACAAAGTGAGTTGGGGGCCAGTCAGGGATACATAAGGACTGGATCCTGACTCAAAAATCAAACAGAAACCATGACATTCTAGATCATAAAGCAATTACAAAATAAAGGTAGGGACTGGACGGATGGCTCAGTGGTTAAGGGCACTTGATGTTCTCTCTAGCAGAGGACTGAGGTTTGGTCAGTCCTCTTCGACCACTTCGGCTCTCCGCCATCCATGACTCCCGTTCCAGCCATCTGATGCAGTCTTCTGGCCTCCACAGGCACCAGGCACACATGTGGTATGCAGACGTAGAAGCAGGCAGCATTCCCTGGCAGAGGGATCCTGCATTGGGTAAGACTGGAGAAAGCCAGCATGACTGTTGCCATGCAAGCATCCATTACTGCTGGGGGCTGGAGAGCTGGCTCAGTAAGGATCCATCACTGCTCCCTGCATCATGACTGGATGTTGACCTTGAGCTCCTGCTGTGACTTTTCCACCCTGAGGGAGCCTGGATATAACCTAAGACCAGGATAAAGCCCCCTTCCCTAAGTTGCTGTTGCCAATCTATTTTATCACAGTGAAAGAGAAGAAGCTAAGACAACGGGAACAGCCATCACATGACCTCTACTCTTTTTTTTTTTTTAAAGATTTATTTATTTATTATATATAAGTAC
>JADRCD010220170.1:0-31150 GCA_019843815.1 Montemys delectorum
AGCTGCTTAGTTTTCAGGTTGCATAGTAGGTGGTGCCCTCCACCAGAGCAAGTACAGTCCTCGCAACCCCAGCTTTCCTATAAGCACACTTGCTTACCTTCATTCCCAAGACACTCCTGCTAGGTTCCAGCACTGGGCATGACAGTAAACCATTCCATGTTTGGTTTGATTTATTCTATCCCAGAAATCCCTAAGACATGTGAGATAATCTAATCTATTAATACTTCCTCCAACCTTTGAGTCTTTTATAGGTTGATAAACATTGTTTTTATTCCTTCATCCAAATCACTGATAAATATTAAATAATATAGAAGTAAGGACAAGCTTTCATGGAGCACTTTTAAAGAGTATGTAAGCTAGACTTGGTAGTGTATGCCTGTGATCCTAGCTGAGACAAGAGGATTATTGTGGGTTCAAGGCTAGTCTGTACTATAAAACAATTACTAGGACAGCTAGAACTGCAGTGTGATCCTGTCTCAAAAAGACCAACATAATTAATAAGGGCACATTAACAACACACACACACTACATTAAGTACGTGCATGAAGATGTCTCAAAGTCAGACATCTATTGTTGTAGAAGGATGTTGGGGTTTGGCCTGGATGCGGGGGATATGTGTAAGGTTGTGGGGCTTCTAGCCTAGGAATGCACTAAATGGTTTTGGGGAGGCTATTTTAGGTTGTGTTACTGTGGTGCTGGAGACTGGACCCTGAGCATTGTGTCCACTAGACAGGTGCTCTACCATTGAATTGTTCTCCCCAGTGTGAAATGGTTTTGAATAAGTTATATTATTGATTAAGTCACATCATGGCTGCTGATGGATGGATCTGAAATTTCTCCTTCTCTTTGGTATGAATTAAGGATTTCCAGAATTGAAGATTTAAAAGGAAATCTTTCGAAGGCATCATTGTGTAGATGCACATAATCCTGGGGCAGGAGTTTGAGGAATGGTGAAACTCTGGTTCAAAAAAAAAAAAAAAAAAAGGCAAACGCGCAAACATCCACACAAACACACATACACATGCATACATACACATGCACACAAACACACACATACATGCATACATACATACACATACAAATGCATGAACATATACATACATACATATACAGAAATGCACATACACACATACATATACATACAAGCATATATACATACATACACATACATGTATATGCACATAGATATATAGCACACAAATACATGTATACACACACAGCATAATGTAAGATCTCCTAATCTGATTATTTTGGATTAGGCCATTTACTATATTAGAATAGTACACTTCTCTCTCTGACTCTCTGTCTCTGTCTTTGTCTCTGTCTCTGTCTTTTTCTCTCTCTTTTTAAGTTTACAGAAACAGGAGTCTCTCTGCATTGTCAAAGCTGGTCTCAAAACACCCAAATTCAAATAATCCTTTGCCTCAGTCTCTTTTAAATGTTATATTTGGAGGCATGCGTTCCATGCTTGGCTCCTTTTGTCTCCTTCATGATGTAGTTATGTAGAAAGCTATATATTATATACAAGTACACACCTGTTCCCACAGCTGCTTAGAGACAGAGACAAAGAGGGTTGATAGGAGATCAAGACCAGCTTTGGGAAGCACAGGGAAACGCCCATCTCAATAAATAAATTAATGAAAGAAAGAAAGGAAGGAAGGAAGGAAGAAAAAGAAAATAGGAAGGAAAAAACAGGGGTGGCCCACTGTGGCCCTGTCACAGTATTCACAGGCTATGTAGCCAGCCTCTGTTTGAAGCAAGGCTGCCCTGTGTGATCTGTGATCAATGGCAATGCTTTATCTTCTGAAGCTGGGTCATAAAGACATTTATGCTCCTCTCTGACTCTCTTGAAGTTCCCGCTCTAGACAAAGCCAGCCTCTATGCTATGTGACCACTCAAGCAGTCTCTGAAGGTCAGAAGCCCAGATGGGGAGGAACCAACCTGACAGTCATGGATTGAAGCCTTGGCAGAAACCTCTAGAAAGCTAGATAACTGGAGCCCTGGGTGACATCTAACTATGACATCAAACAAAACCCTGACTCATAAGCTTTCAGCCAAACTACTCCCAGGATGTCAGGCTATGGAAGCATGAGAGATGATTAAGTGTTTAATGATCATTCTAAGCAACTTATTACGTGACAAGAGCGGCTAACGTATAAGTCCTTGAGGCCGTGGCGTTAGTCAGCATGGTTAAAAAGCCAAGCTTTGATAAGGTTTACTGAAGTAGTTGAGAAGTTAGGTTGGAACAAGTCTTGCTTAGACGCATGTAAAAGAAATTGCTCTCAACACTTTGTCTGGCCAAGAGACTTCCCTAAACCATGTGAACTCACAGTGCTTTGACACACGAAGGAGACTGGGTTCTTTCTGTGTCTAAGCATGCGTTCAGTTCATCAGATAGTTAGTGAGAACTATAGTATATCAGACCCATGTGGAATTGTGATGTTTAAGGGGGGGGGACACACTTGCTTTTCCTTTAATAGCCCATGCTTTAGCAAAGAAGGCAGTTCATATGCAACAAAGAACAGGGCAGTAAAGCAGGCCCGCTTGCTGCGTCGTGATAACTGTAGGAGGGAAGAAGCAGATGGCAAGGATAGAATGCATAAGCTGGGATTTGGGAACATAGATTTTTTTTTTTTCCAATGGAGTGCAAATGCAGGTAATAAAAAGCCGTTCACTCTAGAGAGCAAGGATAAGCAGTGCGGGGGGTCTGATCAGGGTGGAGACTAGGAACGTGGGGCAGGCCTTGGGAGGCGATGTTTAAGCATTGGACTGTCTCCTGAAGGCTGGATAACAAAGTAATGGAGGGTGGCACACTGGAGCAAGATGCATAAGTATTATGGTTTGGATGTGTGTCCTCTGGTTCACATGCTGGCAGCTCTGTCCATGGTATGGCAGCATGGGAAGATGGCAGAACTGCTGAGAGATGAAGCCTAAAGGACCTGACAACAAAAAAGGTGGGGCCCGCTGGCAGGTGATCAGATCATAGGAACGGTGCCTTCAGAAGGGGCCAGGGTCCATCTACTGGGACCAAGATTGACTCACTTCACTTAAGTGACTCTCACCTAAGACTTCACTTAAGTGAGTTGTTATAAAAAGAGGAAACATTAAGCTGGGCACAGGTGTAATCCCAGCACGGGAGAGGGGAGGCAGAAGAATCAGGAGAACAAGACCAGTCTCTGCTGTATAGTGAGTTTGAGGCCAGACTGTGTCTCAAACAACAGTAACAACAACAGCAACAACAACAACACACACACATACACACACACACACACACACACACACACACACACACACACGCATGGAGCCTGACCTCTAAATCACTTTGGTTTCCTATACTGTCACGTGATCTCTCCAGCTCTCATATGCCTGTGCCACTGGAATGCCTATGTCACCATAAGGCCCCCACCTGAGCCCACACTGATGATGGGGACTGTCTTAGTCAGGGTTTCTATTCCTGTACAAACATCATGACCACAAAGCAAGTTGGGGAGGAAAGGGTTTATTTGGCTTACTTCCACATTGCTGTTTATCACAAGGAAGTCAGGACTGGAACTCAAGCAGGTCAGGAAGCAGGAGCTGATGCAGAGGCCATGGAGGGATGTTCCTTACTGGCTTGCTTCTCCTGGCTTGCTCAGCCTGCTAAGACTTCCAGCCCAGGGATGGCACTACCCCTTTGATCACTAATTGAGAAAATGTCCCACAGCTGGATCTCATGGAGGCATTTCCCCAACTGAAACTCCCTTCTCTGTGATAACTGCAGCCTGTGTCAAGTTGACACACAAAACTAGCCAGTACAGGGACCAATCTTGAACTTCCAATCTTTAGAACTGGAAACTCAGTAAGACTCTTTTCTTTATAAAGTACCAAACTGTCTTAGTTTTCTTTTTGGTTGCCCTTATTAAATACCCTGACAAAGTAACCAAAGGAAGGATGGTTTATTTGGGTCATAGTTCAAGAGTCTAGCCCATCAGGACCGGGGGATCCACAGCAACAGGGGCTTAAGGCAGTGGGTTATATCACACCCAGTCAAGAAGCAGAGTGATCAACACTGACGTTTGGCTCACTCTATCCTTTCTATTTAGTCTAGGATCCAAGCCCATGGAACTGTCTCGCCGTGTTTAGGATGTGTCTTCTCGACTCCCCTCATCAGCATTCTCAAAGGCTTATCTTCTAGATGATTCTAGGTCAGTGGTTCTCAACCTGTGAATCATGACTCCTTTGGGGGGGGGGGTTTGAACAATCCTTTCACTGGGGTCACCCAAGACCATCCTGCATATTAGATATTTACATTATGAGTCATGTTATTACATAGCAAAATTACAGTTATGAAGTAGCAATGTAAACAATATTATGATTGGGGGTCAGCACAACATGAAGAACTGTATTAAAGGGTTGTAGCATTAGGAAGGCTGAGAACTGCTCTTCTAGGCCCTGTCAGGTTGATAGTCAGTGTTAACCATCACATAAGTCTTTTGTTACAGAAACAGAAAATAGAGTAATAATGTTTTAAGCCAGAACCAATATGTATATTGGTTTTTCGGGGGACAGGGTTTCTCTGTGTAGCCTTGGTTGTCTTAGAACTCACTCTGTAGACCAGGCTGGCTTCAAACTCAGAAATCCACCTACCTCTGCCTCCCAAGTGCTGGGATTAAAGGCGTGCGCCACCACCGCCCAGCAAAAAGGCACTCTTGAGAAACTGAGGCAAAGAGACAGTTCTGTGGTGAACTTTTGCCTAGGAGAAAGTTGTTGATGCCCTGAGACCCGGGTTGTAGGAACAGATAGGAAGGACACATTCAAGGACCATTTACAAATTCAAGGACCATTTCAAAGACGGAGCGTAATGTGCACTATCTTGGTAAATTGCCATGTGCTATTTGAGTGCACTGAGAAGATCACTCTGGAAGCAAGGCTGTGCTGTGTCTCATTTCAGACCCAAGCAAGTTTGTCTCAAAGTGTGCCCCATGGACTTTCAGCTGCAGGTAGGATGACCTTGCCAACAGTGACAAAGAGGAAGGAACAGCAAGACAGCCTAAGAGTAAAAACATCACGTCCTTGAGAATAGTTAGAAAGCAAACCATTTCCGACAGACATTACTATTGTGTACCCTGTGATCTGAAAGAGCCTGCTGTGCGGCTGGGGATCTCAGCCTGGGAAAGAAGGTTTGATAGGGAACTGCAACTGACTGTGTCCCTTTTCCTGGTAGGCTTTTACTAGATGTTGTGAGCACCCAATGTGATGCTGTCATCTCTATCTCCTGCTAATTATTCTTTTACTCATAAGCCTCAGCTGCGAGGATGCAAGTCTTCTAAGACAAGGTTCTACCAGGACTCTCTTGATCAGGGACTCTAGCTGATAGCCTAAACAGGGCTTCCCCAGGTTACTTCTGCTGAAAGTTTGAACACCTGATTTGGTGATGTTTGGCTATTTATCTATCTACCTATTATCTATCACTTGCTATTTACTTTAGCTTGCTATATGCACAATAAACTGACTCACTCAAAAGCAAACATACGTCTACCATTGCCGTTCTCTGCAGCATATAGAACATAAGAGGCTGTCTCGAAAAAACCAAAACAAAACAAAACAAAAATTCAGTCTTGGAAATTATAATATTAAGTGAGGTAACCAAACAGAAAGAAATAAATGAATATTTTCCCTCAGGTTATATACATATCTGTGTCTGTCTATCTATCTGTCTGTCTGTCTATACATCTACATTTATCTCTATATACACATATATACATATATAGTCTACAATGTATCCTTGTGTATACATATCCGGGCATAGTGTAAGGTGTGATAGCTAATCTTGGTTGTCAAATTGAGTGGATCTTGAACTAACTAAAAGACAAGTCAATGGAAACTTCAGATTATTTGAAATACTAAGTAAGACTCAATGTAAATGTGGAAAGTTCTTTCTGGTGGCAGCCCAGAGAAAAGAACATAGGAAGAGGAAACTTTGCTCTTTGCCTGCTTGCCTTCACTTTTGTTGGCAAGGTCATCTATCCCCTTGCTGCGCTATTAGTTCACTGCTATTAGGACTAGTTTCTTTGGATTTCCAGCACACACCGAAGACAAGCAGCTCTCCAGGAAAGCTCCAGGCCTTCAGCACCAGACTGGGGCTGCTGAGACAGCCAACCTTGTGGACTCAGCAACTACTAGATCTCAGCCTCTCCTACGAGATCTGGGCATTGTTGGACTGCTCCAACAGTGTCCCCTTTACCTATATATTCATTCTATCATTCTGTTCCTCTAGAGAACCATGACTAATGAAGACTACAAATGTAGGCTACAATTCAGAAAGGAGACCAAGAAAGAGTCATATTGAAAGACAAGGAGGAAGAGAGTGCAGGTGAAGGGACATGTGAGACGCAGAAGAGGTTGTGTGATGGCTAATCTACATTGTGAACTCTATGGACCAGGGAAGAGAGACCTCAGTTGAGAAACTACCTCCATTAGATTGACCTATGGAATGCTGTGGAGCATTTTCTTAATTGTTGATTGACATAGGAGAGCCCAGTTCACTCTGGGCTGTGCCATCCCTAAGCAGGTGAGTCTGGGCTATATAAGAAAGTTAGGTAAACATGAACCTGGGAGGAAGCCAGTAACTTCAGCTCCTGCCTCCAGGGTCCTGACTTGAGCCTCTGACTTGCTTCCCTTGATGATGGGCTGTAATCTGTAAGAAAAATAAACCTTTGTTCCCCTAGTTGATTTTGGTCTGTGTTATGTCACAGTTACAGAGAGCAAACTAGAACAGGTTACAGAGCAACTGTGTCATTGCTTTTTTGTTTTTTTGTTTTTTCGAGACAGGGTTTCTCTGTATAGCCCTGGCTGTCCTGGAACTCACTCTGTAGACCAGGTTGGCCTTGAACTCAGAAATCCCCCTGCGTCTGCCTCCAAGTGCTGGGATTAAAGGCGTGTGCATCCACCACCCGGCCGTGTCATCGCTTTTTCCTCGTTTTTAAATGGATAAGTGAATTCAACTTCCTGAGTATTGAAGTAGCAATAAATAAATTATTATTAAGATAAATAGCAATTAAAATAATCCAGTTATTAAAATAAGCACAGATGTCACCTAATTACTGAAATAAATAAGTGTATAAAAGTTATAACTGATTGTAAAACCCCAAGTATAAAACCCCAAGCAAAACGCCACATCTTCGGAATGTCCATTCAAACCGCATAGAAGTTCACCTAGATCGATAGAACTTAGGACATGGGGCAAAGGTCTGAGTGGCTGCCTTAAACCAGTTGTGTAATATTTTATCTGTGGACTAATTACAATAAAGTGATTTTATTTTAAAAATAAAATTTGAATAATCTTAAAGGAGTCTGTGTGTGTGTGTGTGTGTGTGCTTTACTGAGGGATTAAATCTTGTCTTAAATTAGACAAGTGCTTTCTTGATGGGCTATATCCCCAACCTTTAATTTTTTTTTTTTCATTGTTGGAGCTGGAGAGATGGTTCTGTGGAACTAGAGTGCTTGTCGCAGCTGAGCATGGTGTGACCTTTAATCCCAGTACTCAGGAGGCAGAGGCAGGCAGCTAGAGAACCCAGGTTTGGTTCCCAGTATCCGCATCTTTTTCCAGAGCCTCTGCCTCTGGACTCCACAAGTACCTACCTACTGGCACATATATACATACTCATAAATAAAGATAAATAACATGTTTTTCATCTTTAAAGGGAGCTGGAGAGGTGGCTAAGCTGCCATGAGTGTTTGTTCCTGCTAAAGCTTCAGATTTGATTTCCAGCCCAAACTTTGTGGTGCACAACTGTCCATAACTCCAATTCCAGAGGAGCCAACACTTCTAAGGGCACCAGGCACACACCTGATACACAGATATTCATGCAAGAAAAACAGTTATACACATAAAATAAATAAGCTAACCAAAAAAAAAATCTTGAGATGATGTTTTCATTCTAAGTAAGTTGCTCAGTCTGAGTATGAAATCTCTTTGCATTCCAGGCAGGCCTTGAACTCATGATCCTTCTGTCTTAGCTTTCCAAGTACTGGGATTACAGGCCTATACTACCAGGCCAGGCAAAGACACATAAGCTGAGATAGGATGTAGGTGTGCACAATTTGATTTATTGAGTTACTACCTGAGAGGGAAGCTGGAGGTGGTGGAGGAAGAAGCTGAACAAAGATCTGCTTTCCATCTAGGAGCCAATTCTTACTTAGTCCAATCCCACAGTGTGCTCCGGAGCTTGGAGAACATCCGAGTGTCTGGCTCATCTGGAGACAAGATCACTGTACTAGGCAGCATTGTTTGTGAGCTACTAGGGGGTGGATAATCTTCCAAGCAAGACAACCCTGGCTGGCCAAGAACATTAAGGATATGGACAGCAGAGTCACCAGCAATCAATCGTTCTAGTAGCTGAAGGAGGAATGTGCTAGATAGATAGCCCTATGGATTGAGTTCTTATCCCTCAAAAATCCCCTGGGAGCCCTAACCAAAGCCAATATTACTACTGTATTGGAACCGCAAGAACAGTACGTTAAAATGAATTTCTTAAGACGCCTTCTTACAGCAGTCTGACTGGAGTTCTTATACAGAGAGGGTATTCGGAACACACAGAGACACCACAGATTCAGGCACACAGAGGAAGACCGTGTGAGGACATGGCAAGACAATGGCCAGCTACAAACTGAAGAGAGCCACCTCCCAGGACACCAATCCTGCTGACACTGAAACCTTTGAACTTCCCGAATGCTGAGGAAAGTCCATTACTGTTGATGAAGCCATGTGGTCCAGGGCATCGTTGTGGCTGCCATAGTGAACATAGCAGGTCCTATCGGTGTCACTTCATTCTAATGGAGCCTCTTCACCAAACCCTTCTCTTTTTCCCCTCCACACTTCCAGCCTGGCTCATTTAAGCCTGCCACTCTCTCTCTTTGCTGCCAACTATAAGAACTAGCTAATTTTCTTGATGGAATACCAGCTGCCTTCCACGGATAGAAGCCAACTGGCTTTCCCAACTTCTCTTCACAGCTTTGACGTTTTGATGGAAACAGTGCAATAGCTTAGAGATTTATTATCCTTTAGCAATAAACAGCAGGTAATTGCATGTGTTGCTATAGTTCAGCCCTTAGCCTTAGCATCTATATCCAGGTCTAATGACCTGGGTGATTTGTGCAGTCTTGCCCAAGTCTATAAAGAGCTTAAGAATTGTTTCCGTGAGAGGCAGGTCAGTTGGGAAGGGAAGGAGGCAGAAGTGACTAGACTTTTTTGAGATGAAAATTTAACTTCTGTGACCATCATTAAGGTTAAAATTTATTGACGGCCAATTTTCCTCCCAATGCTAGACTTATCTTGAAGCAATAACTCTGTTGTTTCAGTTTCCATGTCGAAATGGGAATTCTGTAACCTTCCAATTTACAGGAACAATGAATCTCCAAGCAGTGGACACCAAGTCTGTTAAATCTGTTGTTCAGAGATTTGTAGGTTTAGTAATGAAATGTGGCTTGTTGCCTGAATCAGGATGAGTGTACTTGTTTTGTGAATCAGGATGAGTGCACATAGAGTGTCTAAAACAACAGCAACTTATCCCCCCTACTCCACTCTCTGGCTAGGGGCTAGAAGTCTGAGCCCAAGGAATCCACAAGGCTCGTTTCTCCTGAGCCTGCTCTCTTTGACACATAGATGACTGCCTGATCTCTCTCCCTCTCCCTCTCCTTCTCCCTCTCCCTCTCCTTCTCCCTCTCCCTCTCCCTCTCTCTCTACCCCCTCCCCCTCCCCCTCCCTCCCCCTCTCTGTGTCTTCATTGTATCTCCACTGTATGTGTCTCCTCAAATGTCCTTGTTATGAGCTCAGCAGTCCTATTGTATTAGATTCCTTCCTTCCTGGTTGCCTCTTTGAAATCTTTGCCTCTAAGTACAGTCACTTTTTAAGGTACTAGAAGTTAGGACTTCTTAACACAAAATAGACTTGAAGCCGGGCGCTGGTGGCACACGCCTTTAATCCCAGCACTTGGGAGGCAGAGGCAGGTGGATTTTTGAGTTCGAAGCCAGCCTGGTCTACAGAGTGAGTTCTAGGACAGCCAGGACTATACAGAGACACCCTTTCCAAAAAAAAAAAAAAAAAAAAAAAAAAAAAAACCAAAAAAAAAACCCCAAAAAAAAAGAAAGGAAGGAAGAAAGGAAGGAAGAAAGGAAGGAGGCCAGCCATAGCCATGTGGAGAGAGGGGAAAGGGAGGTGGAGAGAGGGAGCAAGGGGTGAGAGTAAGAGCAAGAGCTTAAGAGCAAAAAAAAAAAATTTTTTTTATAGAGTCCAATGTGATGGTGCATGCGTTTAATCCCAGCACTCAGGAGGGAGAACTCAGATAGAAGCAGGTGGATCTCTATGAGTTGGAGGCCAGCCTGGTGTACATAGTGAGTGGTAGGGCAGACAAAACTAAATGGTAAGACCCTGTTTCCAAAACAAAACAACAAATAAACATAAATAAGAAAAAGTGCTGGATTTCTGAGTTCAAGGCCAGCCTGGTCTACAAAATGAGGTCCAGGCAGCCAGGGCTATACAGAGAAACCCTGTCTCAAAAAAAGTACTGTAGCTGTCTTCAGACACTCCAGAAGAGGGCGTCAGATCTCATTACGGATGGTTGCAAGCCACCATGTGGTTGCTGGGATTTGAACTCAGGACCTTCAGAAGAGCAGTCAGTGCTCTTAACCGCTGAGCCATCTCACCAGCCCGTGGGCTAGTATTCTTAATGCCATAAGATGCTGGGGGAATAAAGGCATCCGTGGTCCTCCTCAGTCGTAGACCCTACATGCTATGCTTTCATACTGACCTGGGGAGCAAGATGTACCCCGCTGGCACAATAATGATAGGGTTGCTTAGGAGATTAGGCTTTTTAAAAATTTATTTATTTATGTATGTGAATACTTTACTTGCGTGTGCCTGTGCCACACACTTGCCTGTTAAGGCAGGAAGAGGGTGTTGGATCACCTGAAACTACAGTTATGGATAGTCGAGAGCTGCCATCCAGGCTACTTTCTCTTGTCAACCTCATACAACCTAAAGATTGAGAAGGGGGTGTTTCGATAAGGAATATGTAAGTCAGGTTTGGCCTATGGGTGTGTCTGAGAGGGGTTGTTGTTGTTAATTGTGATGGGAAAGCCTACCCTCAGCGGGTGACAACCATGTCATGAGGGGGGCTCCTGAACTGGGTCCGAGTGGAAAAAGCTGAGAAGCTGCAAAGGAAGCTGACCGTCCCTCAGTGACAAACTATAACCTGGAATTATAAGCAAACCAAACCCCTGCCTCCCTTCAGTTGTCAGAATATTTTACTATAGCAACAGAAATGAAAAGTACAAGAGAGGGTAATCATCTACTTTCTGGCTGGATCTGGGACCAGCTTGAAGGGAGGGCTATCTTGTTTGTAAGCCTAGTCAAAAGCCCGTGGCTGGGGCGGTCAGAGGCTTTAAAGGAGATCTGCTAGGGCTGTTTGCTGGAACGGGCATCCGAAACATTAAGTCTTTAAACCTCTCTGAGCTCCCATCGTGTAGTCACATGCTTTACGCTGTGTGCCCCAGATGCTCTGGATCTCGGAAGGAAACACATACACCCCACCCCCACCCCCACCCACACACACACACACACACGGCTTTATATTTAAATATGCCTTAGCTAGCTCAATGGCTGGGCCACTCCTGAACCTCCACATGGCTAATACACTCTCCCCTCTGATATCTCTGAATTAATACTTTCTAAAATCTATACTTAATCTCTGCTACCCCAGACCCAAATGGGGGAGTGGCCTCTGAGACTGCGTTTCCCTGGTTCCTTCATAGTTGGTTCTCTGTCTTCCACAGCTCTCATGTTTGTATCCTCTCCTTCCTTCTCCCTCTCCTCTCCTGTGCTTCCTCTCCAGGAACCCTCAAAGTCCCACCTCTGTCCCCCTGCCCAGCCATTGGCCACTGGCTCTTTATTAACCAGTTTAAAAAAAAAAAAATCAAATGTTAGCAGGGACCCGCAGCGGATGTGCGAATTCCCGTGTAAGCCCAAATCAAATCCCCAACAGGCAAAGCTACATTCTAAATAGTTATTTTTAGAGCTGGTGAGATGGCTCAGTGAGAAAGGTACTTGTTGCAGAAGCCTAATGACCTGAGTTGCATCCCTGCAAGCTGTGAAAAGATGGAAGGACAGAATTGAGTCTGTAGAGTTGTCCTTTGGCATCCACATGCACACTGTGGATTGGGCGCTATGAGAAAGAAGTTGGGGACTACAAAGAATGAGACCACCATTCTAAATTAAGTGTCTAGACAGGCAAACATTACTTTAAATCAAGAGGGGTTCACTCAGAAGAGTGAACAAAAATCTGGCTTTTATTCTAACTCAGGTGGTGGCTGTGTCTCTTCCCCATTGACTGGGGTCTAACCTCACAATCTTAGTCATTGGTGAGTCAGAAAAGAATTGGTGGTTGGGGAATGAAGGAAGGGAAAAGTGTGGCTGCTACTCCAGGACATCAAATTCCTGGAACAGAGCAGTGGGCATTAGTGTAAACAACTGTATTACTGGCTGAGGGGGATGAAAACATTTGCATAAACCTTTTACAAGGTGGGTGAGATAAAAGGATTTTAATTTCTTGTCCTAAACACAATTTTTATAGTATCTGATAAAAAAGATTCATAATTGATATTTTTACAGCCATTCATATGCACACCATTCACACACTTGCCCACTCGTGTGCACACACACTAAAAATAAAATTTAAATATTTATGATTATGCTTTAAAAACTTGATGTGTATGGGTGTTTTGCTTCCATGTGGGTCTGTGTACCATGTGTGTGCCAGGCACCCACAGAGGCTAGAAGAGGGCATCAGATTCCCTAGACCTGGAATTATAAGCAGTCATGAAATACCATGTAGGTGCTAAGACCTAAATGTGAGCCCTCTGGATAAGCAATCATCTCTCCAGCCACTAAATATTTAACGTCTATTGACCAGTGCAGTGCTCAGCCTCTGTCAGAAAGCTTTTTTTTTTTTTTTTTTTTTTTTATACAGTGAACAATATAGTTAGTAGAGAGACTCATAACTGGTCAGAGTGCTGAGAAATAAGCAGCTGTTGAGTGTTCATCTCTAAACATAACTTCTGTACCACCCTCTACAAGGTTCAGGGAACGTAGGTAAGGGGCAGAAAGAGCCACAGAACCAGAAGGGCTATGAAACTTCTGTAATCGTGAACATACAGCAGCTATGACTCCATGTACAAGACATGCATGGCATCCCATCATTGATGAGGGCAGGGCTCATGACGCCTCACTCTCCCCTGTGGTTGTTGGAAGAGAGTGGGTCAGCTTCCCCAGTGCCATAGTCACTGGTAAATCGCTCTTGTAAATAGCCCCTACTCAGGATCATGAAAGCAATCCTAATTAAAAACAGTGAGCTGCAAAAGGAAAGTAAAAGGAAGACCAGCTGGGAAGAAGAAAGGAGAATAGGAAGGAGATGGGAGGACTCGTGGGCTAGTGGGTATCATCATCATATGTTATATACAGATATGGAATTGCCAACATTCTTAAAAATTCAGGCAGGATCTCACTGTAGAGACGAGGGTGGCTTTGACCTCACTGATCCGCCACCCTCTGATCCCTGAGTGCTGGGATTAAAGGCATGTGCCGGCATGCCTGGCTCTCACTTTTTATTATATATATCTTATTTATTTTTTAAAAAAAAAACTTTAATTAGACATGATGGCATAAGCCTTTAATCCCAGAGCTAGAGAGGCAGAAGCAGTTGGATCTCTGTAAATTCAAGGCCAACCTGATACACATCTACACAGAAAATTCTAGGCCAGCTAGGACTTGTAAGACTTCGTCTCTCCGAGCATCTACATAAGACTGTTAAATTGATTGTTGTTTTATATCAAACAACTTTTATAATACTTATTTTTATTGTTATAATATTTTATAAATTTTAAGGAATATGACAAAAAAAGATATTGTAGGTATTGAAGAGGGGGTCTCTGGGAGGAGTGGGGGTACAAAAGGGAAACAAGAATGTAATTTAATTCTATTTACTTAAAATATGTTTTTAAATGTTAACAAATTCAGATAAATTGAAATCATGTAACTTTTCTCACCATAATGCAATAAAAGCTAAAAAAAAAAAAAAAAAAAAAAAAAAGACTATCTCTCAAAAACAACAAAACAAAACAAGATTCTGTCATATCAGGACAGCCATTATTCTCTCTATGATGCCGCCTAGCCCAAGGACAGCAAGGAGGGCCAGCTGCTCATCTTCTGGGACCTTAGAGTATGCCTTTAAGAACAAAATGATTTATGCTATCCCAGCTCCAAGGATTCTATCAGCAAGAAGCAAGGATCAAGGATAAATTATGAGCAAACTTCTAGAAAGAGGCCAAGGACCACTGCACATTGGCAGAAAAATTAGGTGATGTACTGTCATCTCCCTGAAGGGCAAGCCTTTGTGAACTACCTGCTCTGGCCTGGAGCATTTAGCACTCCAGTCTTCCTCTTTGGTGTTGCAAGTTGCCCACTTCCTCTAGGCTAGTGGAATCTTAGCAGGGGCCAGACAATCCCTTTACCACAGTGGCAAAATGTCACTCCCACACCCTGACCTCCTCCCCTCCCCTCCCGCCATCTCTGAGGGTTCTGGCCTTCCCAAACTGCTTTTGATCTTCCTCTTCTTCTTAGGTTGAAGCAGAACAAACTCCCCTCGGCCACCCAGTTTGTGGGAGGGGTTTAACAACACCCCTAGTCAGCCCTTCTCCATCCTGTGCTGTCAACACCTAATTGCAGTAGTGACTCTGAGCTTTTCTGTTCTTTGTATAAATGGAATGTTGTGGAAAGGACCCTCTCAGAGCCAGCCGGCTCTGCTGCTTCTCTCCTTGGTTTTAGTTACTCACAGAAACAGGAACAGAAAAGGATCTATGAAAAAAAGAAAAAAGAAAAAGAAAAGAAAAGAGCCGGGCGCTGGTGGCGCACACCTTTAATCCCAGCACTTGGGAGGCAGAGGCAGGCGGATTTCTGAGTTCCAGACCAGCCTGATCTACAGAGTGAGTTCCAGGACAGCCAGGGCTACACAGAGTAACCCTGTCTGGAAAAACCAAAGAAATAAAATAAAATAAAATTAAAAAATCTAATAAAAATAAAATTAAAAGGCTAATTAACACATTGAAAAGAAAAAATGGGTCAGATAAGGAATTTATTTATTTATTTATTTATTTATTGGTTTTTCAAGACAGGGTTTCTCTGTATAGCCCTGGCTGTCCTGGAACTCACTCTGTAGATCAGGCTGGTCTGGAACTCAGAAATCCGCCTGCCTCTGCCTCCCAAGTGCTGGGATTAAAGGTGTGCGCCACCACTGCCCGGCGGAATTGATTTATAACTAGTAGGATATGATAGATGATAGGTAGGCAGGTAGATAGATGGTAGGTAGATGTTTGATTGGTTGATTGGTTGGTTGGTTGATTTTGCTGGGGAGGGGAACACAGCAGGATCTTGGATGAGTCTATGTGTTCCATGTGCATGAAGGTATCTGAGGAGGCCAGAAGAGAGCATGAGACTTTGGAACTGGAGTCACAGGTGGCTAGGAACCAACTGATGTGGGCACTATGGAGTAAATCCAATATTCTGGAAGAGTAGCAAGCACTCTTAACTGTTAAGCCAATTCTCATGCCCTAATTTATATATTTTTAAGAATTCTTTCTGGGCAGGGGTGGAGTATACCTTTAATCACAGCACTTGGCAGGCAGAGGCAGGTGGATCTCTGTGAGTTCAAGGCCAGGCTAGTTTACAAAGAGAGTTCCAGGACAGCCAGGGCTACATAGAGAGACCCTGTCTCGAAAAACAAACAAACAAACAAACAAACAAACAAACGAATTCTCATTTCTTCGTTCTCATTGTCCATCTCAGACTCAGCTGACCTGTGGGGTTTCAGACCATGGCCAACCTTTAGCACATCTTCCTTATCATGAAGCCAGATGGCGTGCAGTGAGCCTTGGTGGGCCAGATCACCAAGTGCTTTGAGCAGAAGGGGTTCTGCCTGGCGACCACGAAGTTCCTTCGTGCTTCTGAAGAATACCTGAAGCAGCATTACACTAACCTGAAAAACTATCTTTTTTCGCTCCGCATCTGTGAAGTACATGAACGGTGGCGGCCATGGATGGGAGGGGCTCAGTGTGGTGAAGGTAGGCTGAGTGATGCTGGGAGCGACCAATCCAGCTGATTCTAGGCCAGGCACCACGTCCACTAAAGTAATTCCTCTCCATGAATATACTCAGGTCCTGATCTTGTTAGAAGGCAGATATTGGCTTGAGACCAGGGTGGGACTGGAGGTTCTGCAGTCCCATCAAACACGAGAAGTGAGGCTGTAGCTTCCAGGGGCCCGTTCCTAGACGCAGTGTTCTAGAAAACTCTGCCCAGGCTTCCAAAAGTAGAAGTGTGTCCTGCTCACTGAGTGTGAGACACAGCTAGGGAGTTGCATAGGCCAGCACCTGGGGTTTTCCTGCCTATTTTAGGACTTGTTAGAAGCCTGCCCTGGCCTAAAAACCTTCTTTCATCTCTCCCTGGCTGCTGCTACTGGATTTTTAAAAATCTCCTCTTTTTAAACTTCCCCTCTGACTACCTTTTTATCACCCAGGTTTACTTTCAGTTTTTATCTTTTCAGGCTTTGTAAGGTTCATGCTTCTGCCTCTCCTCTCGTGTTCATCTTAAAAATTCTTCACCTGCTTTGGAAATGTTTAAGCTCTAGTTTTATCCTGCCTTTCTCTTCTCCTGCCTTGTATGCCTTCCGTGTAAATGACCGTTGTTTGCCCTTCTTACTTTTACGGATCCAGCACTGTTTCCAATCCGTTTACATAACCTTTCCTCATCCCTCCCCGTCATCTATTTTTGTGTTATTTCCTTTCCAAATCTTTGTAACCCTGAATAGCCTGAAATGCACCATGCAGAATAGGCTAACCAGCCTCTACCTGCCTCTGCCTTCCAAGTGCTGGGATCAAAGGGTTATACCACCCAACAAGGCCTGTTTCCCAACACCCTTGATATGATCCTCATTAGTTTAACTCACTGATTAAGTGACTCACAAAGTCACAATGTGGCTGAGGTAGTTGAATAGGTATGGCCCCTATAGACTCATGTGTTTGAATGCTTGGCCACAGGGAGAGGCATTATTAGAAGGCATGGCCTTGGTGGAGGAAGTGAGTCACTGTAGAGATAGGTGAGGTCACATATGCTCAAACTATACCCATTGTAGCACACAGTCACTTCTGCTTCCTGAGAGTCAAGATGTACAACTCTCAGCTGTAAAAGTTAAGCCTGGGCTCTTCTCCCATCCCTGTGCTCCCAGAAATAAGACTCAGACTCAAAATATATTTACAAACACCTTGGCCATATAGCTAGGCTCTTCTCTGACAGGAATCATAATTTAAGATAACCCACTTATTTTAACCTATATTTTGCCATGTGGTTGGTTACCTATGTTCAAGTACCATGAATCCATTTCCTCACATCTTCCTAGACGGATCTCCTGCCTATCGCTTAATCCCAGAAATTTTTAGCCTCCCTGATGTTCCACCTTCTATTTCCTGCCTAAGCTATATGCCATAGGCTTTTAATTGACAGGTGACGCATCCATACGATACACAAGAGATTCTTTCTTCACCCAGCTCCTTCTCTAGCACCATGTCTGTCTGCATGCGGCCATGTTTTCCACCATGATGATGGACTAAACCTCTCAATCTGTAAGCCAGTTCTAATTAAATGTTTTCCTTTACAAGAGTTGCTGTGGTCATGGTATTTCTTCACAGTAATAAAAACTTTAACTAAGACAGTGGCCTCCTAGAAGCCTGTTTTGTCCAGAAAACCTCTAAGTCCCCAGAGAAGATACAGGAATAGTCAATAAGCACATGAAACACAAAACAATGCTATCTTAGTTGGGGCTTTACTGCTATGAGCAGACACCATAACCAAACAACACTTGTAAGGACAGCATTTAATTGGGGCTGGCTTACAGATTCAGAGATTTAGTCCATTATCATCAAGGCAGGAGCATGGCAGTATCCAGGCAGGCATGGTGCTGGAGGAGCTGAGAGTTCTACATCTTCATCTGAAGGCAGCTAGGAGAAGACTGGCTTCTAGGCAGCTAGGACAAGGGTATTGAAGCCCATGCCCAAAGTGACTTGCTTTCTCCAACAAGGCCACACCGACTCCAACAAGACCGCACCTCCTAATTGGCCACTCCCTGGACCAAGCATATTCAGACCACCACAAATGCTAATGTCACTAACCATGCAGGGAGCACAAGTCGACACCACCAACCCGGTTCTATGTCCATTAGGAAGACAGAAAGAAGAAAGGAAAAACAAGCACAAGCAAGTGCTGGGGAAGCTGATGGCTGATGGCTGGGGGGGTGGGAAGATGTGGTGTAGCCAGTATGGAAAGTGTGGAAGCACCTCAAAGTCTTCAGAGCACTTTTCCCTGTGTTAGTGACTGAACAAGGCAGGTATCTCCATTCAAAGCTCTATGGTGCAAACTGAGCATGCACAGAGGTATTTCTGTCCATCACTTTTATTTTTACACATGTGCTTCATAACTCTGAGCTAAGAGTACCCAAATATCTGCCTACTGTCTCCTTTTTGAAACTGTGATCTTGCAGCTGGAGAGATGGCTCAGCATTTGAGAGCACTGGCTCCTCTTCCAGAGGATCTATGTTCAAGTCCCAGTACCCACATGGTGGTTTCCAAACTCCTGTAGCTTCAGTGCCAAGGGATTCCTTCCGGCCTTCTGGAGCACGGCATACACAAACATACATGCAGACAAAACACTCATGTACATAAAAAGAAATAAAATCTTCTTAAAAAAGAATGACTATACATGCAATCCAAAATTTATGTATTGAAATGTTGAAGGAGTTATTCAAATGAATTCTTAAATTAAAAAAAAATTAAAAGTCTCTGTAACTTAATACAGAAGAATAGGGAATCATTACTCAATAGCCTGTACTCCGATAGCTGATTAGTAAGTGGGGGAAGAAGACATTGAAATAATCCATCAAAAATCAACTTTGAGGGCCGGGCAGTGGTGGCCCATGCCTTTAATCCCAGCACTTGGGAGGCAGAGACAGGTGGATTTCTGAGTTCAAGGCCAGCCTGGTCTACAAAGTGAGTTCCAGGACAGCCAGGGCTACACAGAGAAACCTTGTCTCGAAAAACAAAACAAAACAAAACAAAACAAAAAAATCAACTTTGAAGCTAACTTTGAAGATGTGGTGGCACTGGCCTTTAATCCCAGAAAAGACAGGCAGATCTGTGAGTTCTAGGCCAACCTGGCTTACCTAGGAAGTTCCAAGCCAGCCAGGGCTATGTAATGAAACTTTGTCTCAAAAGAAAAATGGAGTAAGCTATATACTCTCTCTAGGATAGATTTCTAGAACTGTAAAATGTTTAAACATGGCAAAGTACACACTCCATAAATTACCCCCTTATCTGTTCTAAAATGTAGTTTGTTGCTGTTAAGTCCTTCTGTGCTGTGGCTCTTCTGTCTCTCAAACCCCATGCGCTTGCAAAGCTGGACCTGCACCAGCTGCTGGATGCTCTTCAGCTTCAGCTCCCTTAGCCCTTGGAAACCTCATTCATTGTCAATGTGAATGGAACTCTCTGTCTTAGCTAGGGTTTCTATTGCTAAGATGAAATACCGTGACCAAAACACAAGTTGGAGAGGCAAGGGTTTATTGGGCTTATGCTTCCACATCATGGTCCATCACTGAAGGAAGTCAGAACATGAACTCAAGCAGGACTAGAATCTAGAGGTAAGAGTTGAAGTAAAGACCATGAAGGGTGTTGCTTAGTGCCTTGCTCCCCATGGCTTGCTCAGCTTGATTTCTTAAGGAGGCCAGGATCACCAGGCCACTGGCTGCACTGCCCACAATGAGCTAGGAAAATGCCCTATAGACTTTTGTACAATTTATCTTATGGAGGCATTTTCTCAAATGAGACTCTCTCCTCTTTGATAACTATATCTTGTGGAAAGTTGAGATAAAACTGGCCAGCACATTGTCCAAAATACCTCAAACAAGTGTATTCATCTCTGTCTTAGGGTTTTATCGCTGTGAAGAGACACCATGACCAAGGCAACTCTTATAAAGGCAAACATTTGACTGGGGCTGACTTACAGTTCAGAGGTTTAGTCCATTATCATCGTAGCAGGAAGCATGGCCAACATAGTGTTGGAGAAGGATCAGAGAGTTCTACATCTTTATCTGCAGGCAAGAGAAGGAGACAGCCACACTGGGCCCAACTTGAACAATTGAGCAAAATCCACCTCCACTCATTTTTGATTGTTTGCTTTGTTTTGCTTGATTTTGCTTTTGGCTTGTCAGGACAGGGCTTCTCTGTGTAGCTATGGCTGTCCTGGAACTTGCCCTGTACTCCAGGCTGGCCTCGAACTCAGAGATTAGCCTGCCTCTGCCTCCCAAGGGCTGGAACTAAAAGTGCTGGAACTTCCATGCTGGGCTGTAACAAGCACTCTTTAACCGCTGAACCATCTCTCCAGCATGAAGACTGAAAATATTTTTAAAGGCTGGAGATATAGCCCATTAAGAAAGAACTGGTCTACATTGTTCAGCTCCCAAGGTTTAATTCCCAGTAACACACACACACACACACACACACACACACACACACACACACACAAAAAGAGACTCCGTTAAGATTGTCCAAATTTACTTTATTTTTAAAATAAAATCACTTTATTGTAATTAATTCACAAATAAAACATTATACGATTGGTTTAAGGCAGCCACTCAGACATTTGCCCCATGCCCTAAGTTCTATGGACATCAGTGAACTTCTATGCGGTTTGAGTGGACATTCTGAAGATGTGGGGCTTTGCTTGGGGTTTTATACTTTTACTACTAATTATAGCTTTTATACACTTATTTATTTCAGTAATTAGGTGACGTCTGTGTTTATTTTTAATAACTGGATTATTTTAATTGCTATTTATGTTAATAATAATTTATCTATTGCTACTTTAATACTCAGGAAGTTGAATTAACTTATCCATCTTTTTTTTAAATTTTGAATAATTTATTATTCTAATAAAGTATAAAGTACGGAAAATTAGTGTATCTGAACCATTTCAGAAAGTAGAGATGTTTCCACTAACAGACTTGAGTTTTTAGCACCTTGGAGGAGACTGTTAAGACAAGTGGTGCTGCCAACCCTGGATGACGAGTGGCTGCTCATCCGCCTGGCATCGTGTGGTTCCTGTGACCGGGGAAGTCATTTGGTTTATTTCTCTACATTTTGAGAGTGCCACAGAACAACTTAAAGAGGAGGAAGGTGTTTGCTCAACGTAGCTGGTGGTTAAGATGGACTGGAAATGCTGGGACCGGGAGGCTGAGGCTGGCAAGGTGGTCAGATGGACAGTCCGAAGGCACTGACGATACAGTACATAGTCTTGTTCTCCCATCGGACTGTGCAGCTTCCATCTGTGGAGCTGTCCCAGAAGCAGGAACTTGCAGTGTGTAACCCAGCACCGTTCTTCTGCATGATCACACAGGTCACAATGTATTTAAATGGTTTCCCCAGTTTAGTAAGCTGGCTCAAAGTCTGTTCTACAACATTAGTGGTCCACTGGTTGACTTTGCTGTGCTGGTAGGCGTTACCACCGATGGCGCTTTCTATAGCCTCCTTTACAATGTTGCTCACTTCATCAACAACAAATGCAGTCTCCTCTGAGGCCTGGAAGTCTTCCATCTTTCCTCTAGAGCGTCTCTTTCCCACCTATCCATTTAAAAACAAGGAAAAAGCAATGACACAGTTGTTCTGTAACCTGTTCTAGTTTGCTCTCTGTAACTGTGACACAACACAGACAAAAATCAACTAGGGGAACAAAGGTTTATTTTTCTTACAGATTACAGCCCATCATCAAGGGAAGCAAGTCAGAGGCTCAAGTCAGGACCCTGGAGGCAGGAGCTGAAGTTACTGGCTTCTTCCCAGGTTCATGTTTACCTAACTTTCTTATATAGCCCAGACTCACCTGCTTAGGGATGGCACAGCCCAGAGTGAACTGGGCTCTCCTATGTCAATCAGCAATTAAGAAAATGCCCCACAGCATTCCATAGGTCAATCTAACGGAGGTAGTTTCTCAACTGAGGTCTCTCTTCCCTGGTCCATAGAGTTCACAATGTAGATTAGCCATCACACAACCTCTTCTGCTTCTCACATGTCCCTTCACCTGCACTCTCTTCCTCCTTGTCTTTCAATATGACTCTTTCTTGGTCTCCTTTCTGAATTGTAGCCTACATTTGTAGTCTTCATTAGTCATGGTTCTCTAGAGGAACAGAATGATAGAATGAATATATAGGTAAAGGGGACACTGTTGGAGCAGTCCAACAATGCCCAGATCTCGTAGGAGAGGCTGAGATCTAGTAGTTGCTGAGTCCACAAGGTTGGCTGTCTCAGCAGCCCCAGTCTGGTGCTGAAGGCCTGGAGCTTTCCTGGAGAGCTTCTTGTCTTCGGTGTGTGCTGGAAATCCAAAGAAACTAGTCCTAATAGCAGTGAACTAATAGCGCAGCAAGGGATAGATGACCTTGCCAACAAAAGTGAAGGCAAGCAGGCAAAGAGCAAAGTTTCCTCTTCCTATGTTCTTTTCTCTGGGCTGCCACCAGAAAGAACTTCCCACATTTACATTGAGTCTTACTTAGTACTTCAAATAATCTGAAGTTTCCATTGACTTGTCTTTTAGTTAGTTCAAGATCCACTCAATTTGACAACCAAGATTAGCTATCACACCTTACACTATACCCGGATATGTATACACAAGGATACATTGTAGCATATATATATGTATATACATGTATAAATAGATAAATAGAGATATATAGACATAGATAGATAGTTTGATAGATAGATAGATGGATAGATAGTGTCTTAGTCAGGGTTTCTATTTCTGTACAAACATCATGACCAAGAAGCAAGTTGGGGAGGAAAGGGTTTATTGAGCTTACTTCCATGTTGTTGTTGATTACCAGAGGAAGTCAGGACTGGAACTCAAGCAGGTCAGGAAGCAGGAGCTGAAGCAGAGGCCATGGAGGGATGTTCCTTACTGGCTTGTTTCTCCTGGCTTGTTCAGCCTGTTCTCTTATAGAACCCAAGACTTCCAGCCCAGGGATGGCACCACCCCTTTGATCACTAATTGAGAAAATGCTCCACAGCTGGATCTCATGGAGGCATTTCCCCAACTGAAGCTCACTTTTCTGTGATAACTCCAGCCTGTGTCAAGTTGACACACAAAGCTAGCCAATATAGATAGATAGGTAGATAGACACATATATTTAACCTGAGGGAAAATATTCATTTATTTCTTTCTGTTTGGGTATCTCACTTAATATTATAATTTCCAAGACCACATTTTCATAATTACATTTTGTATACAGGCCACATTTTGGTTATCTGTTCATGTGTTGATGGACATCTAGGTTGGTTCCATTTCCTTTCCATTGTAAATAGAATAGCAGTAAACATGCCTGTACACATATTTTTGGTAGAATATGGAGTTCTTTGGGTAGGTGTCCAAGAGTAGTATAGATCATATGGTAGTTCTAATTTTAATTTTTGAGCAATCTCTAAACATATTACTATAATGGATGTATTAATTTGCACTCTAACCAGCAACTAATAGGGGTTCCTTCCCCCTGCCTCCTCTCCAATACTTGTCAAATTTCTTTTTCTTCTTTCTTTCTTTCTTTCTTTCTTTCTTTCTTTCTTCCTTCCTTCCTTCCTTCCTTCCTTCCTTTCTTTCTTCTCTCTCTTTCTTTTTGAGACCAGATTTCTCTTATGAGGGGTGGTAGCTATTTATCCGTGGTGTTAGGATAAGATTTTTAGTGTAAGTTAGGGACTTATGCTGGTGTGACAACGTGGTGGTAGGAGATTATCTTATAAGATCCACGACATCACTAACATCAGGAAGGGTGTCTGGGTTCCTACTATTCGGTCTCATGACTTTCCTCCTGTTGACTGCCCTTAAGTCTAATTAGATACATTTTTGTTACCGCCGACACGTGAGTGTCACTTACTGTCCCTTTACAAGTATCTTGCCATGCTGGTCCTTGTAGTTTATAGGTATTGTAGCTGAGTAGGATTATTAATTGATTCCATGCCTTGGCAGCTTGCAAACATGGAAACCAAGTAAATGCGCATCAAAAAACCTAAACTATAACCAATATCCCTGATGAAGAAAGGTGCAAAAAGCATTAATAATATACTAGCATACTAAATACAGACACATTACTTGAAGATCATTCACTATTATCAAGTTGGTTTTATCTTGTAAATACAGGGTTAGTTCCATATATGTAAGTCAATATACATAATAAATCATATTAATGGACCTAAAGACAAATTCACATGACCATCTCAATAGATTCAGAAAACGCCTCTGAGAAATTCCAACATGCTTTCATGATCAAAGGCCTGGAGGTAGTAGGACTGGAGAGAACACACTGAGACACTTATACATGATAGATCCAGTCAACATCATCCTAAATGGAGGAAAACTTGAGGCAACCACTGAAATCAGGAATGAGACAGGGCCGGGCCACCCACTGTCCCCACTCCTTTCAGTATAGCACAGGGAGCATTAGCTAGAGCAATAAGGCAGGAGAAGGGAAGTGAAGGGATCCAAACAGGAAAAGAAGTGTTTGCAGATGATATGCTAGTGCACATCAGAGATACCAAAAGCTCCACCAGAAAACTTCTAGAACCAATCAGCAATTTTAGCAAAGTGACAGGGCGTAAAATCAACGCTCAAATCAGTAGCCTTTCTGTAGATGAACAAACACTAAGAAAGAGATAATTGCCACATTCCCAATTACAGTAGCAGAGAAAATAAGGGAGCTTGAAATAAACCCAAGAAGAAGGCCTGTGCACTCATTATTCATTGTACAGCTGGTAGGTCCAACTCACTGTTTTCAGAACTGTGGAATAAAAAGATTTTGGAGGGATTAGAAGTTCCTGGCTTATCACTGGATGGTTCCTGTGACAACTGATAGGGTTGGTAGGGTTATAACTGGAAAGGTGAAAGGGATCCAGGAAGCCAGGTTATCTATATTGCATAAGCAGTTTTGCTTGAGATTCTCAGGACAATGTCTGGGGACGAGAACAAAGTCCTAACAAAATGCCGGGTCATTACCATGCTGTTATAAAATATCTGTACAGAAAAAGAAGATTAACCTCAAGTTGGTGAACGTCCCTCCAAATGTTTGTTTCACTGCTGTTCTTCCTTCTCAGCTGGCAGAGGCTTCCACCAGGCTCCAGGAGGATGGCACTGTTCCTGTTCCTGTCTCCATAATTTCCCTGTCTTTTAAAAACATCCTATTTTAGATTTAACGTATTATTTTATGTGTATAAATAAGTTATGAATTCATGTATGTCCATGCCACCACATGCATGCCTAATGCCCAGGGAAGCCAGAAGAGGTGGGATCCCCTGGAACTGGAGTTACATATGGTCATAACCCACCTTATATGGGTGGTGGTGATTGAACTTAAGTCCTCTGGAAAAGCAGTGAATACTCTTTTTTTTTTTTTTTAAAAGACTTTATTTGTGTATGTAAGTGCACTGTTGCTGTCTTCAGACACACCAGAAGAGGGCATGAGATCTCATTACAGATGGTTGGAGCCACCATGTGGTTGCTGGGACTTGAACTCGGGACCTCTCGAAGAGCAGTCGGTGCTCTTAACCGCTGAGCCATCTCTCCAGCCCCAGTAGATACTCTTAAGCACAAAATCAGCTCTCCAGCCCCATCCTCCAGGTTTCTTGCCTGGTTTTCGGGTTCTCTTGAAACAAATTTTTAGGCTATATTTTAGCATGGCTCTGAACTCACTATGTAGCTCAGACTGGCCTTTAACTTGTGGCAATCAGACTTCAGCCTCATGATACAACAAGAAACGTTCTTTGTTTAGATAGAATCTCCTTGTGTATGTCTGGCTGGCCCAGGACTCATTATATAAATCAGGCTGGCCTTGAATTTCCAGAGATCCATCTGCCTCTGCTTCCTGAGTGCTGGAATTAAACGTGCGTGCCACCACATCTGGAGGAAAATTTTTAATGTGTAAATGAGTAAAAATTGGTTTGTAAATTTTGTGGTGGTTGTTGTTTGTTTTTGTTTTTCAAGACAGGGTTTCTCTGTTTAATAGCCTGAGCTGTCCTGAACTCACTTTGGCCTCGAATTCACAGAGATCTGCCTTTGTCTCGAAAGTGCTGGGATTAAAGAGGTGTGCCCAGCTCCTCCACAGTTTCTTATGTGAGAAAAAGGACTTGCCAGGGTGGGCTGGTAGGGTATAGGGTTGTGGGGTGGCAGTGGTGGTGCATGCCTTTAATCCCAGCACATGGGAAACAGAGGCGGTTTGGTCCACACAGCAAGTTCCAGGACAGCCAGGGGTACGAGGAGAAACCCTGTCTCGAAAGAAACAAAAACAAAAACAAAAAACAAAAAACAAAAGTCTTCTAATCAATAAGAACTTAGTGATTGATGGACAAAAGATACTTCTCACTGTGAGTTTGCTTTGGCTTTTTGAGACAAGGTCTCACTGTGTATTCCAAGTTAAGCCTTATTTTTAAGTTTCTTCTCTCTCAACATCCCAAGCACTAGGCTCACTGGCGTCTTCCACATGTACAAAATATTTGACATAGGGCCAGGTGTGGTGGCGCATGCCTTTAATTCCAGCACTCCTGAGACAGAGGCAGGTAGATTTCTGTGAGTTTGAGGCCAGCCTGGTCTACAGAGCGAGTTCCGGGACAGCCAAGATTTATAGACAGATTCTGTCTTGGAAAAGCAAATATTTTCCTAATCTGTAACTTTCCACTTTCCTTGGCTATGCAAGAGCTTTCAGTCAATGTGCATGAGTAGACAATGATGAATCTTTTTTGGTTTTGTTATTTTTGGTCTTTTGAGACAAGGCTGCTCTATTATGCAGGCCAAGCTGGCCTCAGACTCATATAGCTCTCCCTGCCTCTGGCTCCCAGTGCTGCCATTACAGATATGAGATACTACACCCAGCAGTGATGAATCTTATAATGATTTTTCCCCAGTTAAAATATGTAAAGCTATCTCAATATTGTCATCTAGATTTTTGTTTTTGTTTGTTTTATTTTGAGACATGGTCTCACTCTGTATCCCTGGCTGGCCTTGAACCCACAGAGATTCCCCTTGCCTCTGCTTCCTGGCAGTTTTTGATGCATTTTTCACTGCTGGGATAGCTTAACATCCAGTCCTATTTACCATGAGTCCACTCCTTCTCATGCACGTGTGCCTCCACCCAGAGATCATGCCTTTGAGGAAGGCAGAGCATTGCCATGGAACAGTAAACTATGAAGTTCTTAAAGCTTAAGTAAGGAACAAATATTTGGTTTTTTTGTTGTTGTTGTTGTTCTTTTGTTTTATTTGGTTTAGTTTTTTCGAACAGGGTTTCTCTGTGTAGCCCTGGCTGTCCTGGAACTCACTCTGTAGACCAGGCTGGCCTCGAACTCAGAAATCCGCCTGCCTCTGCCTCCCAAGTGCTGGGCCAAATGTTTGGTTTTTGACACAGTGCCTCAGTCAGGCTAGGCAAGTGCTCTACAGCTAACTATGTTCCCTGTGCTTGAATTTTGGAGACAGAGGCTCACTCTTGACCTCTCAAGGAAGAAGGAAGTTAGGTCACTGGAAACATGTTCTTGACAGATATTGAACCCTGGCCTCTTTCTCTTTTATTTTCTGGTCCCATGTCATGAGAGGCTTTGCCCCAGCATCTTCCTCACATCCGTGCCCACACTCTGTGACATCCTGCCTTGTCACAGGTCGAGAAAAAGCAGAACCAAGTAAGTGACCACAGACTGAGACCTTGGAAACTGAACCAAGACTGCAGCTCCCATTTCTCTTCACGGTTTAAATGGTGTCGATTAAACCTCCAGGGCCTCAGGCATGCCAGTCCACTATTCTACCACCAAAGCACAACTCCATCCTATCTCTTCACTTTCTTAGCTGTCTCTCCAGGGGAGACCTACTGTCATACTGCCACAAGGTATAAAAATGTGTGTGCATAGGCCCATGTGAAGAACTGAAGCCAGGAAAGAGCCACAAGAGCAGGAATTCGAGCAGGCACACAATGGCTGCCTTCTCAACAACTTGCCTTCAGCTTCCTGGGAGCCTAGGCAACCCTGCCACCCCGTAATCCTCACTTTCAGAGAGTGTAGTAAAGGTTTGCAGTTGCTTACGTTGGGATTACTTCTTACACAGCATTAGCTATCTGATAGAACCAGCAGTTCTGACCTTTCCGTGGCAACCACAAGGCCTGCAAACAATGGCAAGCTTGTCTGTTGCTTCTTTTCCAGCTCTTCACTTGTCTTCCTTTCCACTAAATACTCTTTATCAGGAATAAAAGTACAGCAAGAAGGTAACCCTGTCTCTTCAAGAAAGAGACTAATGTTTCTTCAGTGAGAATGAGTCGGGAGAGACACCTGCTGTGTGAACCTGACAACCTGATGCCTAGCTCCCAGTGGAAGGAGAGCACCAACTCCTGAGAGGTGACCTCTGATCTCCATGTGTGCACATGGCAAGCACTGCATCCTATACACATTAATACTTTGATTTTAAAGAGTCCATTTGAGAATGGACTCTTTCTATTTCTGGTGTGTGAGGTGTGGCAAATGCTTTCTGGCCCCTGTCACCTCAGACCTTTCTGGTGTCAAGCATCTATTAAAATGTTAGCATCGGCCAGGTGTGGTGGTGCACACTTTTAGTCCCAGCACTTGGGAAGCAGAGGCAAGAGGATCTTGTGAGTTCTAGGCCATCCTAGTACACATAATGAGCTTCAGGATAGCCAGGAGTACTTAGAGAGATCCTGTCTCAAAAAAAAAAAAAATTGCTGGCATCATCTTCTATGGGTCTGTGATTTTCCCTACTCCTCTCAAACATCAGCTTATAGATTTGCCCAGTGGCAAAGGCTGAATGTGTTGAGGAGTTGATAGCCCCAAGAACCATTCTAAGCCACCCATGTCTCTTGGGAACTAGAATTGTCTAACCCTCAGCTCCCACCCTAGTCAAGTAGGATAACTAACATGTATGAATTTTGCAGTGTCTCAGAAATCCCTGCAGGGGCTGAAACCCACTCCTCTGGGCAACGTTCTCTTTCCTGTCTTACTTCCTCATTCCTCAAGATGGGTGCTTCTCCTGCAAACATACCCATTTTACCTGTCTGTGCTTGAGCCTCATCTTAGTTAGGGTCGGTTTCTAGGGGACCACACAGAGACTAGATGCATCCACAATAGCCTGATAGAATGCCTTCTGATTTTCTCCTTTGAATCTACTGAGATGATCAGTTCTTGCCTCTTTACTCTGAAGCTATGAAAGTCACATTGGTGCTTCGAGACAGGAAAATAGCATCCTTGTCATTCTGGAATAAATAGTACCGGGTGGTCCTTCTGTCTGTCATGCCTCAAGGGAGTCTGCCCCACTGCCACAAATTATGTATTCCTGTTTCCCACATTGGGGGAAATGACAGGGTCAGCACATCCAGAGTACAATGGTTCATGGCTTCCGGACCACCGCATTCAGGCCCCGCCCCTCGGAAAGCATAGTTAATGCTGTTCCATAATTGTCAAATTATGGAAAATTTACAAGTGAAGCAGAGCCACCACTTTCTTTCCACTGTCCTTTCTAGTTTGGTGACAGGTTGCTGGAAATGACTAGGTCTTGTTTCTTAGTTGTGACACAGCAGAAGGTTCTTGTTCCTCTGTGGTTATGAAAGTTGCTCGTGCACTCTTGGCTTGGTGAAGTGTTTAGTGGCTAGAATTTTTAATTTAGATTCAGTGTCAGTATCAAATAAGTATTTTTGGTTGTTTCCTCTTGAACAACTTTTAGTAGTTGGTATTTTTCAGTATCTTTTTCAGTTAAGTTTCAAATGATTAGTTTGATGTATATAGTTCAGCTAGGGAACAAAGAAAATTGATGAGGGGCTGGAGAAATGGCTCAACTGTTTAAGAGCATCGACTCTTCTTCTTGATGTCCTGAGTTCAATTCCCAGCAACCACATGGTGGCTCACAACCATCTATAATGGGATCCGATGCCCTCTTCTGGTGTGACTGAAGATAGCTACAGTGTACTCATATACATAAAATAAATAAAATCTTTAAAAAAATTCTTTTTTTTTTTTTTTTGGTTTTTTAGAGACAGGGTTTCTCTGTGTAGCCCTGGCTGTCCTGGAACTCACTCTGTAGACCAGGCTGGCCTCGAACTCAGAAAAAAAATTCTTTAAAAAGAAAAAAAGAAAATTGATAAATTATAGCTTCAAAAAAAGACATGGAAAAGAGGCCATTTGTTTCTCAAATACCCCGTTCCATCCCTCAAACACTTAGTGTAACCCTAAGAATCTAACTAAGGCTGAGGGGTTCAGTGGTACGGCACTTGCCTAGCATGTGAGGCCAAGTTGGATCCCTTGTACCACTCAGGGAAGCAGGAACAACAATTGTCAAATAACAGGCACTTTCTGAATGAACAAGAGTTCAGAAAAGCCAGGAAAAACAAAGGTGGTTTCAGTTGAAGGCGAGCCCAGCACGGAGAAGACAGTGAGTTCCTGGGCTAGGCAAGGAGACAAGGCAGGAGGCCGACCTAACAGTGATGGAGGCCTTGAGACCAACATTCAAGGATGTACAACTGTATCACAGAGCCACCTGGCTTCAGCTCTTGGCTAAATGCTTCATCTTCAGGAACTGCCCTGGAAAAAGTTGGAAAATCAAAGCTGGTTTCCAGTGGTGATGCCAACATGGATAAGAGAGAGGGAAAAACACAAAATGGCTTTTCTTTTTAAGTTTAATTAATTTATTTGAGACAGAGTCACACCATATAGCTGACCTAAAACTCACTGTGTAGACTAGGCTAGCTTTGAACTAACAGAGATCTGCCTGCCCCTGCCTCCCAAACTAGCCCTTAGTGTTTTCTCTCTCTTCCCTCCCCCCCCCCCCCCCCCCCCCCCCCCCTTCCTTCCTTCCTTCCTTCCTTCCTTCCTTCCTTCCTTCCTTCCTTCCTCCTTCCTTCATGAAACAGGGTTTTTCTGTGTAGCCCTGGCTGTCCTAGAACTTGCTCTGTACACCAGGCTGGCCTCGAACTCAGATCCACCTACCTCTTCCTCCTGAGTGCTGGGATTAAAT
>JADRCD010220173.1:0-31904 GCA_019843815.1 Montemys delectorum
CTGACACTACAAGTCTTGTTCAGCAGAATTAATTTAATTAGAAGGATTATCCTTATAATGTGGAAGGGAGGATGTACATTTTAGAAAACTTCCTTAAGCAGCTAGTTAGGTGCCCTGCACAGACACTCCAGTGTGGGAAGAGCTCAGGGCAAGAGTGATCAGACCAGACTTTGTTCAGCATGCCAGCTAGCGGTCCACTGGAAGCTCCATGCTCGCAGAGAGCTCAGGCAGAGGAGGCCTGGTCAGTTTGCAAAGTTAATATGACAGCCCTTTCCTAGATAGGATAGGAAACATGGAACGTGGGTTAGGTATCTGGAGTTGATGAAAGCCATAAAAGGCCACTGGCCAAAATCACTTTCATGAGAAACTGGGGCCAGTGTGAGCAGCTCTGAAGGAGGTTGAAAAGGGGCTGCAAGAGCCCAGGACTTTGATTGGTCTGAATCCTTCCCAGGCTGCTCTTTTAGCTGAGAATATCTATCAGGAGTATGTGATGGACGGACCTCTAAACAGAACTGCACTATTGTTGAGTCTAAGGCTCTGTTCACAGAGAGGAGAAAGGAGTATGTCCTGAAGGCACAGCTTGCCTGTCACTATAATATACACAGTCACATGTGTGACCCTCCACAGGAGAGATGCAAAGGCTTTTGGGTGGAAAGATTGCAGCTCAGGGGAGCTCAGGGAAAGATTGGGGTGGGGGGGTGGGAGAGGCTCCATCAATATACACAGTATTTCCTGGGATTAAAATTGCTGCCAGATGTGTAGATTCCCAGGAGCCAGCCCAGAAACAGGACGAGTGTGTGTGAGCAGCAGCTAGGAGCCTGAGGAGCAGAAGGCAAATGGGGGAAAAGCAAGGTGGTGTTGTCTCCTGGGATAGCTTTGTGCTTCTGACAGCAGACAGCAGGAAGCCTGAAGTCCTGGTTCTGGGCTTGGCCACACATCACCATCTCCTGCAGAGCTTGCAGCCTGACTGAAACATGGACTCAGGCCATAGAGATTACAAATGAATGGAGCTGGACAGGGTCCAAGCACTGGACATTTATTTTCAAGGCTCAGTGAGATGCTGCTGGGTGGTGAGGGCTGGGACCAAAGGCAAGGACAAGTCTCACTTTAAAGGTGAGACTTCAGTGTCTGTCTGCCTGGACTCCTGAGCCCACCTTTAGTAGGTAGGGGATCAGTTACAGCCTAATGGGAAGCATGGAGGTCAAGAGAGCTAGCTGCCAAGGGAGGAGGGGGTGTGCAGAAGTCAAATTCTCCATATTGGACAGGCACAGAATAGCAAAAGGAAGCTAAGCCCAGCACAGGTTTCTCAGCCTCGGGTCTACTAAGTTCTCGGCACGGGCACTTCTTCAGTAGAGTACTTCTGTGTACTGTGGGGCTCTTGTTGAAATTCCTGGCCTCTAATCCCTAGCTGTGAATAGCAATTTTGTCTTCTGGCTGTGACATCCAAAAAGATGCATCCACAGGCTGCCAAAGGCCCCTTGGGTCTACTGTCGGAGGGATGCTTCCACAGGAAGAATCACTAAATATCATAGGCAGAAAATAAAATAGAAAAGGTTGACCAGGGCTTGGTTCAAGACCTAAGCTTCGCTCTACTTCACTCAGGATCAGTGCGTGGAAGGCATGCCAATCACAGGAGCAGTGGCCTCCCGTATCAACCTGAAGTAGTTGCCTAAGACACAGTCTTTTAATTCCTTGTGCTAAGAGTTTGTGCTCACTGTAGAAGAGTGGCAAGTTGCTCTGATCATTTGTATATGTCACTGGGTCCCTCTGTGGCCAGCACTACAAGGACTTCTTCCTCTTCTTCAGCATAGTTAGCTAAGAGCTCACCATCATAATAAATAACACATGAAACAAAAACATCAACATAAGAGAGCCTATGCTGCTGTTTTCCTGCCACTGGTACCTTTTGATGGGGTCTTGGGCTCCTCACCCTAGCTCTCTGCATACAGTGGGGTCCTCAGTATGTGTCTCCGATGCTGTGCTTTTCAGAAAGGACACTATTCTTACTTCTAACGGTAAAGACCAATGGCGTGATATCTACCAAGAAAGAAGTCTATATCCAGATCTTAAAAATATCCAAAGGTCTTGTTTGGAATTCTTAGTGAATACTTACTGTCCCTGAAACTAAGTTCCATGTTGAATTTTAACAGAAAGCTTGTTTGGCTAGAGATTTTGCAACTGTAAATGCTAAGACTTTACACTCATAGAATTATATTTCCTTTCATTCTCCCATTCAAAGGCCCTCTCTCCTATAAACATGTGAAAAAATGCAGACAACTGCTCAGAGAGTGAAAGCTCACTGAAGGAAGAAACAGTTGTCATTTGCTATCTACCCCTCTCCTGTAAATGATACCCATGAAGAGGGTCAAGGCAACAAGTACCCTGTTGGAGCCTTGTGAGGGACTCAGGCCACCGCCGGCTCTGGAGAATGCCCATGTTGTGGGAAGATGTTATGTGAACTTGTGCCCTTGGCTCTGACTCTGGGGGTACATCCCTGGCTTGAATGCTGCTCTGTGGGCTTGTACTGTTGTCAGTCATGGTTCTGGGGATCACTCTGGGTGTAGGAGCTGACAGGTGTCTGTCTTCCATGGTTTGGGGATCACAGTGTTCTGTGTCCAAAGCCCAGGTTTTATTTTGGAAGGACTCTGAGCAAGTTAATTGTAGGCATGAGACAGCACTTTGGGAGACTAAGAAGGATGAGTATGCCTGGGCTCTCCCATTGGCCTTCTACTTTATCCATCTCACGTTCCCCCATGACCTACTTTCCCTGGCTTCCTCCCTGGCACTCAGCATGTCTCCTTTCTTCAGTGGGCTGCTTCTTCCATCTTCCCAAATGGCGGTGCTCCTCTCTTGCTGAGCCTGGAGATGTGAGCTGGATCACACTGCCTGAAAATCCACCAGGGATTGTGTTTCCACTCTGACTCTAATTTTTTTTTTAACAGCAGAGTTCATTTGCCCCCTTTTGAAAGGCCCAATTGCAGAAGGCCGCTATGCTTAGCCAGCAGTACCCTGGATTTTTCAAAACATTGCCTCCTGTGTAAAGCCTGCTTTTAAAGTGACTGCCATCTTTTATAGTTAATGAACATTTAGGGAGCACTTGGTTGAGAGCAGGACAATTTATATGCTGTCCTTTAAGGAGCATTTTAGAATAGAAGAGGTAAAAGCGACTGCATGGAGCCAAACAAAACTGAGCTGTGCCTGGGATGGTAAATGCACACTGTAGCCTGTGCATGGGGGACAGGAATTGTTCATTCATTCACTCATTCATTCATTCATTCATTCACTCACTCATATATTCACTCATTCATCCACTCATTTATTCATTGATTCACTCATTCACTCACTCATCCATTCACTCATTCATTCGCTCATTCTACACACAAACCTTATTCACACACCTATTCTGAATAAGATTTGCTGTGAAGATGTACAAAAATATATTTAAAATAGCCTAAAATATTTTACTCCTTGACCTTATGAGCTTGTACTCTTACACAAACCCTGTGCCTGTTACGGCATGAGAAGTAAGAAGTATGCTTCTACTCATGGTAACTCAGTGTGTTCTCACATCATCACCTCTAATGCAGTGTTATAAAGCAATAGCATTTATGACACAGAATGTATTACCATGTGCTCTTGCCTTTCATTTCATAGCCACTAAACCCACTTCACAGCCTCCCCATGCTTTGCGAACAGTGCCTGTGAGAGAGACAGCAACAGCGACAGAGGAGATAAAGCCAATTCCCAGCTCTGTGGTGAGTGACAAAGAGCTTGAGCTGGCTTCTCTTCACAGGTAGCATTAGATGGAGCAGAGGTCTGCCTCCAAGGCCAGGATGGAGACAAAGGGAATATCTTCTCTTTCCAGCTTCTGCCATAGGCACCCCTTTACTAGGTCTCGCTGAATGGCACTTAAAGCTGGAGGCCTGAATTCATTGCAGCATACCTTGTCTCCCATGGCTACCCCCTTTGACACCTATCCACTGCTAACAAACCCTAGAAAAAGCTCTCTCAATCCAGGTCAGGCCTGGGCTGCTTTCAAATAATACCTCCATAGTCACCATTCTTGTTGTGGTGTCCACAACAGCCTCACAGGATGGTGTTGGCAATGGTACCTACTGAGAATGGTACTCACTTAATGCCTCCCAGGCCCCTGTGCAGATCCAGAGAGAGCTGCCTTGTTTGCAAAGATACAGAACGCACTATAAACCCCACATTTTAAATCCTTCAAAGGTCATCCTTGATGGTCTATTTCATTGTCAGGAGATGTGCATAGTGATGAGAGATGAAGGAGTAAGTCTCAGGTGCTCTTGTTCTCAAGAGCATCTTGTTAGATGTCAGCGCTTGGCTTTGGCAGTAACGAGAAGAGAATCCCTAGAATACATCCCCAATGGAAGGTATGGTTACAGGGCATCATGAGGGGACAGGTTCTTGATACAAGACTCTTGGCCTCCCTGTGGCTTTTCATTAATCTAAAGGCCTCAGTAAAAGGCTGAGAATATGCATGATCTGTGAGAGAGAATTCAGGAACTAGAAATCCCCTTCCTAACAGGTTATTTAGCCTCTTTACATCTTCTTTCGAGAAATCTCTGGTCTTAATGAGTCCTCTGTCACCTTCAACCTCTTGCCTTTAAGGTCATCAAATGTTAAACTTGAACAAAGACTCCCCTTCTCTGTCAGTCACCTGCCTAGTGACTGACAGGTCCTAGGTCCTGTCAGCGAGGTCAGGACAGTTTCGTGGTCCTGCCAAGGGCTCCTACTCTTCTTACTTATATCTTATGGAGAAGGAAATAAAAGCATGCCCCCTCCATTATAAGAAACACTGATTGTGCACACGCCTCTGACTCTCCTGTCCCTGACTGACAGTCTTAGCACTGGGAAGTTTGTTTCTCGGTTAGGAAAACTCCTAAGAAGCTCCTGAAGACCTGAGAAGTTCCTCAGAAAGCATGGGAATGTGTGTGTACCCATGACTTGCTTCCTCTTGGAGCCTTTGTCCCATGGACTATTGACCCCTGTCTATCCCTGCCTCCCTGGAGCCTTCTTGATCCTCAGGTGACCCCATTCTCAGTTCTTGGTTCCTCAGAGGCTGCCTCTGGGCATTATGCTTTTGTGAAGCACGCACCCCATAGTCTTGCTTATATTTTCTAATGGCAACAGTTCACTTACCATCTATTACTACATCGGGTCATGCATGGAATCTCTCCTCTGATTCCTCATGACCATTTGGAAGACCAAATTTGGTCTCCTTTTTGCTGTCTTGGTCCTTCTCCTGATGGTATCATGGTTCTCCCTTTTTTCAGAGACTAAAGTCAGATGTGCTGTACCAAACAGCTCAGCCCAGATCCCTGCCTTTCTGGGAGCTGCTGGTAATTCAATGGGTAGTATTCTCCTCTCTGGCTTTGCTCTCTTTCTCTGAAGAAAATCATTCCCATCTCTCTGAATCACCATGCCCAGAAACTGGCTTTCTGTCCAAGAACCAAGTAGACCACAGCTGCTGATTGAGCCATGGCCCTCCTGTCCAGTTGCCTTTTATCCAGCTGCCCTTCCCTGTCCCGGGCTAGCTACCTTTATGCCCAGTTGTGTGCACAGTGAGAAAATGCCAGCTTAGGGTCTGGCACTGACTGTGTGGCCCTAAGAAAGTCAATTAGATTGGGAGCATATCAATATCTTCATCTGTCAAATGGGTAAAATAAGACTTTGTGTCTGGCCATTGTTATACTAACAGACACTGTTGGCCATGTAAGGGGTCATGAGCTAAGAGTTCATTGAGAGGGGAGAGGCCAACTCCAGTCTTCCATTCCAACTGGGAGAACATGGAATGCCTAGCTTGGAGGTCAGTGAGGAGCTGCTTGTCAGTTCAAGCTCCTCACTTCTTCAGTGCCCTTTCACATATGATTTCATCATAAACAGGTTTTAATTCAGTTGGCTTTTTGGTCATGAACACTCATTGCAGACTAGCACAATTCCCCAAGGAGGAACAGACTGAAATACTCTTTTAGGAACTGGAATATTGCTCTTTCATTCTTCCCCGTATGCTCTAGCCCATTGCCTGGGCACTCTACTCCCATGATCATACGGGCCCACCCTCCACAGAATAGATGAGTGGTGGGTAGGTAGAGATAGCATGCAGAGGAACAGTGGCAGCTCTGTCTTCCTCTTCCTGGGGGAACCTGGATAAAATGGAATCCCGGACTCTCAGATGAGGTGTCTATGGGGTATGGCACAAGGCCTGCTTCATATTCCCAAGTCTGCATAGTCTCAGAGCAAGGTTTTAGAACAAAAAGCCTAACCTATTTCAAGGGAAGATGATTGGTGTAGGCTCTTGGTGAAGAGATTGAAGCTAATTTAACTCCAGATCTAGCTTACGTCTTGTCCTCAGAGAAGACCAGGGATTCCTAGGTTGAAAGACTGTTATCTGAGACCAGCAGTGAACTGATATCCTTGCCAGTCAAACAATATACTCCTTTAAAATGAACACGTTAAATAGGAGACACTGGCTCAATACGATAGTAAGCAGTGAAGCTTAACTGATCCATACCAAAAAGCAAAGTAGTAAGGCATGATTACATTAAAAACCAATATTGTAAAATCTTATGTGGCTTTCCCCGATGTAAAACACCTTACTCATTGTTGTAACAACATGTCTACTAAAGACCAAGTAGAGGTTTACCTGGTAATCTTGTGGCCCAGAGGGAGAAAGCATTGAGGCAGCAGACACTGTCCCTGGAGGGTAGCACACAGGATTGCCAGCATGTCTGGGATAGTGCACCTCAAGAGAAGAAGTTCCTAAGCACAGGAGCTTATATACCCATGTTCCAATCAAAGCATGGGTGTGGATTTGGAGGATCAGTTTCTCGGCTCTACTTAGCATGGGGATGGTAACAAAACACAGGAGTTGGCACTAAGGTAGGAGTAGGGTGGAGGGGCAAACTCTAAGCAGGCAGACTGCAGGCTTTCCCAGATTCTTCAAAGGCATGTCCGACTGACTTCCAGCTTTGTGGAGCTGACACACAGCCTGAGATGTGCAGGGGACCTTTTCCCTGACATTGGAGGACACCAGCAATCGGCTTGTTTCACTCCAGCACCCCCCCACACCCGGTTCCTCTCACCTCATCCACCGTCCATCTGGCCACTTGACCAGCTTGGATGCCAGCTACACCCGGAAGCAGCTTACAGTGCTGCTCCCTGCCGATGGGGACATCTCGGAAAGGGTGGGCAGACATGGATGCCGTGGAGAGCGAGTGGTGAAGCATCTGCTGCACCTGCGCGGCCGAGTACTCTGCAAGAGAGAGTAGCACAGAGTGAGCAGAGCACAGACACTGCAGGCCAGTGAGCGAGACGCATACCCAGTCAACACTGTTAGAAAAGTCCCCAGGCACAGCCTGTGCCACTTAAGTGACTCAGATCAGAAGGTATATAAAACTCAGAGTGTAAAACCTAGGTGTGTCTGACCGTTAGCCATGTTCAAATATCTCTACAGGGTTCTGCTTGGCTTCAAGTGAAGTGCCAGGCTGTCCCTAGCTTTCTTCTCCTTACACCAAGAGTCAGATGAACCACAGAGCCATACAGAATACTGGGCAGACAGGCATACTGAACCATCTGGGATATATATGTACACAAAGAGCAATTTCTTCCTAGAAGCCACTACCAACATCAATAAAGACAGAATGAGCCCAGGTTCATATCTAGCTCCCTAAGTGCCCTTGTGATACTTAATAAAAAGTACAAGTGTTCTCATGAGAATGCATGTGATGTCAGCTGATGTTGTAGAGTTCCAGTGGTGTGTAGTGACCTCGGATGGAGCAACACAAGGGTGGGGTATCCAGGGAGGAAAGTCTCAGTTAAAGCTAAATGTGCTAGCTCAAACATCCGTAAATGGAACCTTCTCTATTAAGCAGAAGCTCTGATGGATTCCCATTCTAAGAGACAAGGGGAAATGGCTACAGCTTGTCCAAGACTGGCTGATTTTACCACGATGAGATCCAATAAATCTGGAGGCTCTTCAACCTTATGTTCTTCAACACTGCTATACTAGTGGGCTTCTCCTTTCAGAACTTTAGTCCCGCCTTCTAGATCAGGCATGCAATCCTGACATCAGGGCACAAATGAGAGCAGAGTATATTATGTATGACTAACACTGGCTACATAGGGAGTTCTTGGCCAGCCTTGGGCTCCATAGGAAGAATCGATCTCAAACTACAAAACAAAGTGTTTTTACTCTTATGTTCTATTCAAACAGTTAAGATGGAACTTGGGGCAGGGTAGGACAGGGGAGGTCCTTAGGGTGCTGAGGAGATACAGTATCTCAGTTATTAAAGTGACTGCCTTGCAAACAGGAGAACCTGATTTCTAGAACTCATGTAAATGAGCTTGCCCTGGTGGCATGTGCTTGTAATAACAGTGTTGTGGACACGGAGACAGAAGATCTCTGTGCCTCACTGCCCAGCCTACCTAGCACAGTTGGTGAGCTCCAGGCTCAGAGATCACGTCTCAAAGGAGGTAGATGGTGTTTGGAAATGACACTTCAGGTTGTCTTATCTCCATGTATACACACATACACACAGACACAGATACACACACACACACACACACACACACACACACACACACACATACACACACACGAAGGTACCACATCAGCAAACACAGAAACACACACACAAGCTCATGAACCTTCAATACATGAACACACACACAGATATATGAACACATACACACACATAATGTGCACTACATTAGCACATACATATACACATGTGAACCTCCATATACGTGAATACACACATGTATATTAAAGACAGAAGTCTGATGAAATGGCCTTGTATCTCCAAAAGAGCAAAAACATTAAAAATGTCAACACAAATCTCTGCCTTTATAACGACACCCTTGAAGATACTTGTAGAATACATTAGCTAACTAAAATCTACTGAGACGCAGAGACTTTAAAAGACAGATCACAATGGATATGTTTCAAAACGTCTGAAAGCCTTCTTTCCTACTGCGGTGGCAAGTTAAGTAGCAGGAGCTACACACCCAAAAGCCCATTATTGTGGTTTCATGTCTTACATTCTGTTAAAATTCTTGAAAATCATTATGCAAATATTTCCACCTCACAATTACAGTTTTTAGTGTAAGAGGCTGACCTGGACGTTACGTGGGCAGTCACATACCTGTTTGGAATCAGGAAGACTCTAACTAGTGAGTGAGCTGTCCATCACTGGACTCTTCTGTGTAGTGCAGCTCTTGTGGACTAGAGTAGACATCGTCATATTTACTAATGCTTGCTGTCTGCCCAGATAAAAGGACAGCAAAATTGCAGGCTTCTTCCTAATTCTTATGCTCCAGTTGCAGCCAGCAGCAAATTCATCTCTAACTGCTGATTGTCCAAGCTGACCTTTTTAGTATGTAAATAGGTTATCTCTCTTCATGTAGTTCACCCAACAGTATGTTAGGCTGCAGGTTCTGATGGGACACTTCACACCTCCTTGGAAAAGGCCAGCATGTTGACAAATGTGAACGTTCTTTAATGAACTTGTCTGGTGGCATAAGACCATTCAAAAAAAGAAGGCCATTGGCATTAAGGGGCAGTGTGCAGTTGTAGTATGTAGCTGCCAAAGATCTGCCTGGGAGACCAAGAGTTAAAACTCCTTTGGGATTAAGACTAGAGCCAAAGACCAAACTCTGGCCTCCTTCCTCCCCCAAGCTGAAAATTAGAATTGGGTTGTTTTGCTGAATAGAATGGACTTAAACAAATACGTTTCTCAAATGTATGTGAATTTCATTATGTATGTGAGTCAATTAACCAAGAACCATTTCTAATACACAGAAGGCTCTGAAATGACACAGTGATTCTTATATTTAGAAGGTACAAATATATTAAGTTTTTGTGGTTAGATTTTTTTTGTGTTTCACAAATAAATTCAGGAGGCATTTAAAATGGAAAAGAATCTGTGTTTCCAAGGAAGGATATTTTTGAACACGTCAGCTTTGGAAGTGGCTGTGTGTCTGGCTTACTCTTGGAAGTACACCTCAGGATTGGCTGATAGCGCCCGAATAGTACTGGGGTTTCTTAGCCCACTGATGGCCACTGTCAGGTTGGTTTGTTCTGGTCTTTGGAAGGTAGAGGAGAGTAACTTTAATTAGCTTAGGAGAAAAGAAAAGATGGCCTTTAGTTAAGAAGGTGGAGTGGGAGCTGGAGAGATGGCTCAGTGGTTAAGGGCACTGACTACTCTCCAAGAGGTCCTGAGTTCAATCCTCAGCAATCACATGATGGCTCACAATCATCTGGAGTAGAATCTGATGCTCCCTTCTGGTGTGTCTGAAGACTGCTACGGAGTACTCATATAATATAATAAATAGATCTTAAAAATAAAGGAAGAGTGGGCCAACTCTTCATGGTAGTCTTGATGTTGTCTATTAATTGTGAATAAAACAGCATATGTTTATCAAACTCAGGTACTCATCTGAAGATCAGTGATATTTGTGCTACATGTTTAATTTGAATGCTCATGAAAACTGGGAATAATGTGAGGTTATTATTATGCAATATTAATTAATATGTGAGATTATTATTATAACAGGCGGTCCTATCATGGACAGTGGGGAAATGTCTACAGCCTATGGGGTGGACAGTCCTTACACAGAGTCCAGCATTTCCACCGGGGTAGAGTTGTGTTTGTTGATGTACAACCTCAACCTCTGAAGGATATTTGCCAGCTCTGTTACATGCCAAGCACAAGTAACATTTTTCCTTACTTAACACAAGTCTGCATTATGATAGAACATTTTTATTTCTTATCTTTTTACTGATTCCTATGCATCCAGACTTTTTTTATACCTAAATGGGATATATAATAGAATTATACCCCTTTGAGCTACTATGATTAGAAGGGCTCTGGTGTAATGAACACTCAGTCCATGTCAGGCTTCATATCATTATAATAAGGTAGAAGGGCTTTTATGGTTGTAATGATGAATATAGAAACATATAATGTTCCCAAAGCCAGTTTGGCTGGTTTTAATCCTCTGAAGGCTGAAGCCCTTTCACATTCAGAACTGTGAGACCTGTGTTAAGACTTTGACACCTATTTGATCTTGGGAAGAACAGTGTGGTTGTCCCCAACATGGAACAAAACATGGCAGTAGCTGCTGTCAAAGTAAAATGGGACATTTGTTCCCCTAGGCAAACTGGAATGGACATATGGTAACCATCTCAACACTACTAAAATGTACTTGGTCTATGGTGTTGGGGATCATGTGACTCTTGACAGACTCTTAAAGCCAGGGTGATGTGCATGATCTTACATTCTGCGCATAAAATTAAATTTGAAAAAAAGTCCACTTAAAACTTGTTTGAGGCCAGCCTTGTCTACAGAGTGAGTTCCAGAATAGCCAGGGCTATACAGAGGAACCCTGTCTCAAAAAACCAAAAACCAAACCAAACCAAAACAAACACTTGTTTCAAGATGTGAACATACTTATTTTCACTTTTTCCTGAGCCCATACTGCTCGCCTTGCAACAAGGACTTCATAGCCATCTCTCAGTGCTTGAAAGGCCATAAGGCATTATTGGGAATACGAACAGTCTGGTTGCTTATAACTGTGCTTCTGTTGCCAGTGGGCCAAATAATCCACCATGATCACACATGATCACACCATGATCACACATGATCACACAAGCGTCTCATGGAGTACATTAGGTTATATAACACGGCTTAGACGTATAGCAGGCTAGCTCATCTAGAGGAGTGTAAGTACACTCTGGGATGGGTGCACAATGATGAGATCACTGACCCATGCAATGTTCAGAATTGATCTGTCCTTACTCAGCACATGCATGGCCCTGTCCTCCTAAATACAAAAGCAGCTAACCATTCCATCTAGAGTTACTTTGGGCACTACCATGAAGACAGCAGAAAGGTTCATATTCCTGCTTCATTCAAGGGATAGGGCATCATGGCTGTTTGCACCAATCATGGCAGACACCTAGCTTGCTTTCCAGGGACACAGTCTGTCTCATAAAGTAGCTGCCCTTACGAGCTCCCTGAAAAGCCAGGGAATTTCAGCTTGTGAAAGCAGCCTCCTGGAAGAGGTCTCAATATTCTAATTAATCAAAATGTCCTCTGTCCCAAAAACTGAAATGCATTTGTGATCTTGGCTTAGCCTGTAATGCCAGCAGCTGAGAGACAACAATCAAAACTACCTCTGCCTTTATAAAGCCTTCCCTTTAAGGAAACAGTGAACATGATCCCCATTGTTGCCTCAGTCATGGCTGTTTCTGGAAAAATTTGGAAAGACTCTTTGCATTTCCCTTTCTTTTTCAAGTAGGTATTCAATTTTAAAACATATATTTAAAACACACACACACACACACACACACTCATGTTTTAAAACTGAATGTGTTTGATTATTTTGTAAAGTCACTCAAAGATTTAGAAGACTCTCAAGGTTTGCAGCCAATCCATTCTCACCCTTTATCTGTCCATCTGTCACCCCAGGATCCTAACAGACCCTGGACCAGAGAGCCAAAGATTTGGCTACACTCTCAGCTCTACAGAACTGTGTAGAGAGGAGCTTTCTACTGAAGGAGGCAGAGACATTAGCTATCCTACAGAGATAGCAACTATTGCTCTGGGAGAGACAGAGTCTCAGAAAACTGCAATCCATGGGGCTTTGATTTCCAAGAATCCAAGGAATAGCTGCACTGGTCAGTTGTGGGTGGCATGTGACATGGGGACCCTCTTGTGGGAGGCTCCACAGGCTTGTGACACAGAACATAGTTTGTTTTAGTCCCAACTCTACAGACTGCTTTTCTTAAAAAAAAAAAAAAAGAAAGAAAGAAAGAAAGAAAGAAAGAAAGAAAGAAAGAAAGGAAGGAAGGAAGAAAGAAAGAAAGAAAGAAAAGTCTAGAGTCCAAGGATTTTAATTCATCTGAAAATAGCTTGGAAGTAGGTCCCTACTTTCTCCTCAGCCCCGCTCTTACCCTCCCTACTTTTGCTATACTCCCACAAGAGGAAGAGAAATCCTTTATGGAAATGTTCTTTTAAAAATATGGCTGTTTCTCCCCAAAAGATTCACACAACAAAACTGAAGCAAGTGAGTCATAAATGGTGAAGGCATGGCTGGGCCTTGGGCTATTTTTAATCCACTAAAACAGAGACCCATTTCACAAGTAATCTTCTCGTCAACAAAAGAGGGACCAATCCCAGCGTGTTCTGCGCTCAAAAAAGAGAAAATAAAAAAAAAAAAAAAAAAAAAAAAAAAAAACTCCTAAAATTGCAATTGGCCCTGAAATTCAATTACATTCATTTCCCATCCACCAATCTGTGAGCGTCCCTGGCCCAGGTCCCTTCTCTCTAACCCTGACTGAGAGTTGCTGTTTATGGCTTTGTGCTCCCTTGGGAACTGCTGCTGGTGGGGAGAGGTGACATGCTGGGCTAGATTGCCCCTCTGAAGATTGTTTCAGATTTGCTGGTCCATCTTCTCTTCTATTTCTTCATCTGTTTTGTGCTCGGCATGAAAGGGAAAACAGAGCAAGAGAGACACACACATGATCTTCAAGACAGTGGCTGTGCCTGTGTGGGAGAGTGAGCTTGGCATGCACAGTCATTAATGGGATGGGTTCTCAGCACAGGCTGTTTCCCGTGTGCCCATTGAAATGACTCAGCCATTCCTCAGGCTGCTGCTGCGTAGCATGCAAACGCTCTGTTCACCTAGGCGGTGCCTTGAAGTTGTAGCTGTCAATCTTCCCTCACCATAGGTTACTTCACTGTAGTTGGTTTTATAAATGAGACTGGTGAAGGGCAAAAAGTCCATGTGATTTTAGAGGTTTTCCACGGGGCTACCAAGAGAACCAGAAGCTGGGTCCTGCTTGCCAGTAGCCAGGAGACAAACATGGCTTTAGAACATTTGCAATGTGGAGTGCAATGACGTGTGCTATAGTAGGTCCAGGATTTTGATGATGTGGTATAAAAAGAACATGAATATTACACATGAGGTATTACTTGGCTATGAAAGACAATGACAGCATGAATTTTGCAGGCAAATGGATAGAACTAGAAAATATCATCTTGAGTGAGGTAACCCAAACCCAAAAGGGCATTACAGTATGTACTCACTTCTGAGTGGATGTTAGTCATAAAGTACAGGATAACCATGCTACAATCCACAGACCCAAAGAAGCTAAATAACAAGGAGGGCCCAAGGAATGCTTGAATCTTACTCAGAAGGGGAAATAAAATAGATATCAAAAGTAAATGGAGAAAGGGAACTGGGTGGGAGAGAGGAGGGAGAGGGGAAGGAGGGGGCAAGGGGATCAGGTGTAGGGAATGCAGGGGAGAGAGAACAGAAGTCATAAGTGAGGGAGGCATTTTTAGGACTTTCCAGAGACCTGAGGTGTGTGTGGGGGATGCCCCAGGATGTCTATGAGGTAACTCTGGCTGAGATTCCTAGCAGTAGGGGACATGGATACTAAAGTGGCCACTTCCTGTAGCCAGGCAGGACTCCCGGTGGAGGGATAAGAACAGCAACCCACCCAAAATGTAATGTATCCTACCTACCAGCTATGCAGGGACAAAGATAGAACAGAGATTGAGGGAATGGCCAACCAATGACTGGTCCAAATTGAGACCCATCTTATGGGTAAGAACCAATCCCTGACTATTAATGATACTCTGTTAGGATTGCAGACAGGAGCCTAGCATGACTGTTCTCTGAGAGGCTCCACCCACCAACTAATGGAAACAGATGTAGAGACCCACAGTCAAACATTAGAGGGAGCTTGGAGAGTCTTGTGGAGGAGCTGGAGGAAAGACTGAGGGACCCGAAGAAGATAGGGAGGGACTCTACAGAAAGACCAAAAGAGTCAACTAACCTGGACCCTCTGAGGCTCCCAGAACTGAACCACCAGCAGAAGACCAAGCATGGGGTGGACCTACCCCTCCCCCCTACATATGTATGTAACAGATAGGCAGCTTGGTCTTCATGCGAGTCCCCAAACAACTGGAGTGGGGACTGTCTTAGTTAGGGTATCCATTGCTGTGAAGAGACTCCATGACCAAGGCAACTCTTATAAGGACAACATTTAATTGGAGCTGGCTCACAGATTCAGAGGTTCAATCCATGATCATCAAGGCAGGAACATGGCAGCATCCAGGCAGGCATGGTGCAGGAGAGTTCTACATCTTCATCCAAAGCCAGACAGGAGCAGACTGTCTCCCATGTGATTAGAAGGAGAGTCTCAAAAGCCCACCCCCACAGGGTCACACTTCCTTGAACAAGGCCACACCTCCTAAGAGTGCAATTCCCTGGGTCAAACGTACAAACCATCCCCGAGGCTGGCTTGGCCTGGGAGAGAAAGAGAGTGATGGTCTTTTTTTTGTACTGATGACGATGGCTTTGAGGTGGCCTGTGTTCCTCTCCAGCCCCAGCTGCAGGAATAGTGGAAGAGAGGGGAAGCTGAGGCTACAGGCAGCCCAGAGGGAGAAAGTGTGGAGACAGATTGCCAGAGTTCTTATCTTGGCGGCAAGGCTGAGTGAAGTGTTTCTCTGGCACACAGTGGATAGTGACGTTGAGTTAATGAAATGTTGATTGGATAGATGCATAGTTTAAGTTTAAAATAGGATTTCCCCCCACTAACTGTATTAGTCAGGGTTCTCTAGAATCACAGAACTTATGGAATGTCTATATATATTAAGGGAATTTATTGTAATGAATTATAGTCTGCAGTCCAACTAACTCAACAATGGGCCACAGTGGATGGGAAGTCCAAGAATCTAGTAGTTGCTCAGTCCCATAAAGCTGAGTGTTTCAGCTGGCCTTCTGTATAAGCTGGAATCCTGAGGAAGGAGGTCCCAACAGATGTGCTGGCAAGTAAGAGCAAACAGGGGAAGAAGAGTGATTCTTCCTTTGTCCAATGTCCTTATATAGGCTTCTAGGAGAAGGTACGGCCCAGATTAAAGGTGTGTACCACCACACCTGGATTTAGAAATTGCTCTGTCCCAGGCTAGCTTGAACTCAGAGATCTGTTTGCCTCAGTCTCCTAGAATTAAAGGTGTGTACCACCTTGCCTGGGCCTAAGCTTTTTATTTCTACTATGCCTCAAGATTTGGATCAAAAATGTGTGTCATCCCATTTCTAGATCCCAGTCAGAAGCCTGTGTCTTCCAGCCTCAAGATCTGGATCACAGGTGTGGCCTCCATTTCTGGATCGTAGATCATTCCAGACGTAGTCAAGTTGACAATCAGGAGTGGCCATCACACTAACTATTAAAAAATAAAAAAAGTGTCTTGGAAAACTAGGTTAAGGACAAGTCAGGTTTAGAGCTGCTTCCTCTGAGTCTTTCACTCCACACCCAAACCACAAATAAGAGAGACAGGGCAAGTGTACTGCCTTCCATCTACCCTGGCCCTGATGACTGGAAAAAGCGTGTTAGAGAATGGGAGCTTTCCTGTCTCAGGTCCTGTGTCCACTTTCCAGCATCCATCCTCAGCCAGTCTGAAAGAGCTCAGCCTATGTGAGGCTCTAGCTTGTACCATTATAGTTCTGCTCTCACCTCAGTCTTTCCATCTGAGGAAGAAGGGGAACCAGGCTCACACCTCCTCCTGGAACACTTCTTCTCAGTAAGCAAAGGGGAATTCCCAACACTGACCTCCCTCCTGACGGACCCTCGTCTCTGAGGAACCATCGCTCCTGACAGGCATCTTCTACAGCTGCTTGGGGAGTCTTCCTATGCAGAGGCCCAGCTCTGCACCATGTCCCCTGTAGCACAGGGCTGTACAGAGTCTCCTGCCAGAGCCCACTCCCACTCATCTCTGTCTCTTCGCCAATTCTGAGGGAACGTAAGCCTGTTTTCTCTCTCCTTCAGAGGCTGCCACCAAACTGTCTGACGTGTGGGACACAGTCTTCCTGGCATCCCTTGCTCCCTCCTCACAAGCTCTTTCGAAGAGACTTACTGCCAAACCTGACTGAATTTTGATGGAGGCAGCTACTCAAAGCAGAGGAAGCGATACACTGAACTTCCTAGAGCAGCAGGTTAAGGCCTTGGCCATTCAGCTTCAATTCTCAAAGGTAGAGTTCCAGTTGTTTCTTTCTATTGGCTTTCAGCAAATAACCTTTAAGGAAGTACCTGGTTCCAGGATGTCTATCCCCAAGCTTTTTAGATGCAGAGGCCTGGAGTTGTTCCAGCTCATGCCTCTCTTCTCTCCAGCCTTTTCTTTGTTGGGTCATAACTGCTGCCTGCCCAGGCAGCCCACAGGGCTACCTAGCTTATGATTTTGTTTTTTCTAGTAGAGTATATGTTCAGATCTGTCTCAGAGGCCTGTGGAGGGCCACAGACCTGACCCAGTGACCACAGTCCAGGTGCCCAAATACTCAATGTGATTGCTGAACCATCTGAGGAGTTTTGTTGCACAGGCAAACAGTACAGAGCAAATGCTCATGGGCCAAGGCAGCAAAACCAGCTAATCTCCATTCTGTGTGCTCTTTTATTTGCAAGAATACTCATTACTGAAAAGGCTAGGGATTATTTATGATGTGAAATCAAACTCACCCCTCAATTTGCTATTGGAGAGAAAGATAGCCCTTCATCATAATTTTAAAACAACAGAGAAAAAATTCCACATTGAATTTTTGATGTTACTCATCCAAGAAGACTTTGGCGCAATATATTTTCTGATGGCCAAAGGCTGACCTTTTAGTTTAATATCTGCTTTTCACAGCTTGAGAAATTATTAATTAACTTCTTTGAATAATACAATCCAATTGCCTAGCATGTATTTATGTATCTTCTGTAAAATCAACCTTCTTTGTGCACAAAGGTGAGAATATAATTGAATAATCCCTGGTGCCAACTTGATGTGTGAACCAGAGTGGCTCTTCTTATGTAGTTATTCTCCTCACTGGTCACTTCTTACCCAGATCCACACATCCCAGGGAGGAGGAGCAAGCTGTGCTTCTTGCATCCATAGGTCTGAACAGTTGTACCATCGGACACATCTATAACAGTATTTTTGTGGAGTATGGTAGCCATGAAATGCCAACTGGAGTTGAGCAAGCATGGCAGAGGTGGGGGTTGTGCTCGGGATCTTCACACTGTGATACTCTTTAGCCTGTTTGTCTGACTGTGACAAACAGGTTTTATACTCCTGTCTAAAAGTATAGGCAGGACTAACAATCTGAGGGAGGGGTGTCATCCCATCAATCCAATAAAAGCCAGAGCCACCTCTTCTTTAAGAAGGGATTTTTATGTTGTAATAGGAAGCATCAGAATTCCAGACAGGTCCTTGTGGACAGTGTCCGATTTTTTTTCTCAAAATAAACCATATTCCAGGATTCTCCCAGGATCAGAGAAACAGTTGAAGGAGCACTGAAAGCAGCAGGAAGAAGAGTGCCAGGCAGTGCTTGTCAGGTGACAGCAAGCACTGTCTCTACCCCGACTGCTGTGCCTGCCACTCTGGGGGATGGAGCCTTGACTCACCCTTCTTGTCTGTCCCTGGCACAGAGAGCCGTCTTCCTCCTTGGCAGCAAGATCAACACAGATGCCGATTCCTATGGGGAGCCAAGGGCTCCCCTCATGGCCATGGTGATGTGTTCCCAGACAGAAGTGGAGAAATCAGTCTGTGGTCCAAGTGACTTCTCCACATATCTTGGAGGCCACCTGTTTTCACAGGTACAGGTGCTCCCACTACCCTGCACACAGCTTTTCCAGTCTGAAAGTGGTCCTGGAAAGGGGTGTCCCTAGTTAGGTATTTGGAAAATTGACGTTCTATCTACTATTTCATTTAAATAAAAAATGTAGAATAGTCCATACTAACTTTGACAAGTTAATTGCCTGCAAAACACTTCAGTGTAACATTTTTGACCTCAAAGCTGTGTCTAGGGATGGGGGTGGGGAGGGTTACTAGAAGCCACAGTACCTACTTAGGTATATATCATACCTTCCTGTGTCATCTACTGAGAATTTAGGAATAAAAAGGTTATAGATTTCTTTCATATATTGCTTCTGGGCAGATTCACTAAAGAAACCACTTACTAGCCATTTTTCTTCCTGTAGGAATCCTGTTTATTTGTAGTAGTTTTTCCTGCTCTGCAGGAATGCCAGACACACAAAGGCACAAAGGAAGGTCTGCTCCTCCAGTGGCCTTGGTTAGTTTGCCTTGTCTGCTGCATTCACCAGGACTAGAGAGGATGAAGCCAGTGGCCCTGGCAACTGTACCTGGCGTAACTGTATCTGGCGTACTCCAATGGCAACTGTATCTGACCTACCCCAATGGCAACCGGCTGGTGTACCGCGATGGCAACAGTGTCTGGTGAATGCCAATGCCCTTCAGCTTAGCAGTAGATGCGCTTCTTCTGCTTGCTTTTCAGGTTCTCTTCAGCCCAGTGCAAACAGATCAAATGTGTGGCTCCTATATGCTGGCATGAGCCAACCTCCCAGCCTCCTACCTCTTAGCCATACTGCCCTCTGGGTTCCTCATACTGGTCATGTTTTCTGCTAATTATAGAAGATATAGCAATTGGTGAAGATCAGAAAATGTTAGAACAGAAAATAACATCAAGACTTGCCTTTTAAGCTGATGAAATTGCTTCTTTTGTATTTTATAGACTTTATCCTTTAGAAATTATTGGAATTATGGAAAAAAGTAAATTACACAAGCTTTTAAGAAAGTTGACTTGTTTGGAACTGAAATAAGAATAACATGTAAAGGACTCTAGCACTTTGCGTTTCTGGTTCAAGCTTATTCAGAAATCCTGTTTCAAACTCATGAAATTATTTCTGTTCAGATTTTACCATTCTAAATTTACAAGGTTGATGTCAACATGTGCAAATAATATATCTGACCTTTTCCAATTTATCAACATTCAGCAGAACAGGGAACATTAAATATACTCTTTCTCCAAAACAAAAATGAAAAGCACAAAAACCTACAACAACTAAATATTTAGGTGGTAGAATCAAATCAAACACAAATAAGGTAACAAGAATAATAGCTAAAAGGGTCAACCACATACAGCACCTCACCCCTTGTGTAAAAGGTGGGGTCCAGCTGAGGCAGGCATTACCTTCATCCATCCGCACACAGCTCACAAGGTGGTCAAGCCTACAAGATTCCTATCCCTTGAGCCTCAGCCTTGGCTCCATCCTAACCTTCTCATCCTGGGTAGCCTGGCTCAAGCTGTGCAGACCAGACTGCTCAGGTTCCCTGAGTGAGGCACATGCCCACTGATGGTTTTTGTCTCTTCCAGATGACACATTAGCATAGTCGCCCAGAGTGTGCATAACACTGACATCTAATTAGAGTTTCACGTGGAAGCATGGATCCTAGAGCACCACTAATGCCTGGATTCCATGGATCCTACAACAGGGATCCTAAAAATGTCCCCCGATAAATACACAGCATGCCTTTTGGAAGTTCACCCTGAACAACATGGTATTGATTTAGAAACATGGGTAAGCAGAGCTCAGAAAAAATGAAGTTCATAATGTGATTAGATCTGTAGTATCTATTTATTAAAGGTATTAATTCTGCACATTTACACTATCTTGAAAAAACCTGGCAGTGGGCTATTGGCTACAAGTACCATGTGCACATTGCAGAAGAGGAAGAGGGGGAGAGTGGGTGGGGAGAACAAGAGCAATCTATACTTCTATACTTGGGGAAGCTGAGGCAGGAGCAGCATGGGTTCCAGGCAATCTAAGATGAGAAGTGAGAACCCCTCCCCCTAAAAAACATCTGCCTGGGGCTGAAGGCCATAATATTAGTAAACATAACTTCCCACTAACTACTTCTTAGTAAGCACTTTAAACTCTTCATATTAGATTTTCAAGTGACAAGCAAGGGCACTTGAGGACATGGGTTGAAGCTTTGGGTCCTCAGAGGAAAGATGAACATTTCCTCAGGACTTTCACTTGCACGCATGTCAGGAAGACGAAAAGCTGATGAAGGCGGTACCCAGGGAGCCTCAAGATGCTCCTGTCAGGAGGGATCATGGTGCTATAAATTAAGGCCTTCATTGCCCATGCGAGGGGCTCCTCGCTTGTAATGACACAGTAAGCTTGTGTCTCAAGCAAATGATACTTGTGTTCAAACCCTGCTTTCCAGTGCTGTTGAAAATGACTGCGTTTAGAATCGGTAATTTTCTCTGCATGTTACTTTCCCTGGGAAGACACTGTGGAAATATAGATGCCTGCCAAGATGGAGTTACATTTTAGGGAGGATGTAGTACGGAAGGACCACCACATCACAGGCTAACCAGGTCTCTGTGAATAGATTATAAAACAAGGCAAGTAGCAAGTGCCAACACCTAGGGCAGCATCAAGGCTCTTAATTGTCAGTTCTGAAAGGCAGGCTGCTACTATTTATGTGTCTGGGGGGGTGGGAATTTAATAAAAACAGAGTTAGAGAGTGAAGGAATTTTATTAAATCTCCTGTTTGCAGAAGAGTGAGTCGAGTGTGTTGCCATGACGCTTTCAAACCCTGCTGGTAGTGTTGCTTGAAGATTTAGAACCATTCCTCGGAGCTCGTAATAGTTCACTTGAAAGAAACAGTGTGTGTGGTAGTGGTCGTGGGGAAAGCTGAATGTGACAGAAACAGGGACAAGAAGGGAAATGCACCTGAAATAAATGGAAACAGTAAGTTTCTGAGGCCCAAGTCTCCCTTCTGCTCCCCAAATAGCTGGGGGAGGGAATACCCAGGGAATAAAACTGTCTCTCGTTTTCAGTCTTCCTTCAAGCTGATAGTCTGATGGAACTGATACATGGTTCTCAATTTTATTCAATCCTGGGATACTGGGAACATCTGAAATGTTTTTAAATGCCACATGAATGCATTAGGACAACCCAGAGTGGAACTTTGGGGATGGAGAGAGTGATAGCTCTCCACAGTCTCTGAATGTATCATTTTGCAAGCCAAAGTTTCTCTTCTGGGGCTTCCTTTTGTTCCAAGTGAAAGCTTATAGAAGAATAGACAGTGTGTGTGGTAAGAGAAATCCACTAGGTGATCCAATATTCAAGAGAAAGGCCTTTTCAGACATCTTGCAGCCACTTCTCTGTTTCAGATTTTAGGCAGAGTAGACATCTGCTTTTCCCCACCTTAGTACAACAACTGAACAAGTAGCCGATGCTGCTTCTGTCCCGATTTCTTTCTTGCTGATATTGTAAGATAACTGCATCAAGAGTGGATTTGAACCTCGCTTCTGAATCACTTCTGCAACTCATTTCTTTTTTCTTGAATCCTGGATAATGATCTAGATGCCTCCAGGAGGGATTTCTGAGAGAGATGTAATGGATTATTGTTTAAAATCATATTGGCTGCATTTAGACTTGTATATTTTAAAAAGTTGCTGCTTGGTCTTCATGCTATCCTGTTTAAATGATTGAAGAGTATCACTCTCAACCTTGATCTCCTATCCTGGAGCTTCACAGAACAACACCCTGGGAAAGAGGAAGATTTAAAGATCGCTTGTGCCCACTGGCTGAAGTTAAGCAGGGTATTTATAAGCTGCTCTGAAATTTAAGTGAAAAACCCTTCAGTACTCAAGGTTTAGATGAGAGAGCTAGGCTCATGGTGAAGACACAGGAGGAACACAGCTGGGAAATAAGCCATTCTGTAATGGCTTGAACCCAGGGCAGTAATGGTAATGAACATAGGAGGGGACCTGTGGGAAGCCAGAGGACACTTCCTCCATGGCTGATCTCAATACCATGGAAGCCAGAAAGGTGGAGAATGGTCTAGAAAGCTGGGAAGGACACTCTGCTGCTGTTCCCAACAACTAAAATCAAACCTCGTTGCCTGTGGTTGGCCAAGGGGGCTCATCCCAGACCAGTCAGCCCACAGCTAGCCTTTGCTGTATGTCAAAGGTCACTGGAGGAATTTTCAAGGAAGACAAAGAGGCTCAACAAAAGAACAGAGTTTGCCTGAGAAATCTTTCAAGGAGGCACCAGGGTTGGGATTCAGAAAGAGGCTTCCTGGCTACAGGTACATGCGCCTGAGTCTCATGTCAGTACTGTTTTTATTACAGAATTAAACATTTGTATTACAGAAATGTTGTTACCAAGTGGGAAAAACTTGGCATAGAGCTAAAAGGCAAGGGAATTGTTCACCTTCCCAGGAGATGCAAAATCTTTATGTGTGACCTGGCTGGGCTAGTAATTTCAGAGGACACAGGATCAAGAAAGAACTAGGGTAAAGTTCTGAGAAGCAGAGGGGGGTGTGTGTGGGGAGGAGACCCTGGAAAGGAGAAAATTCAGGACTATGGTCTTGCTAGGGCTGGCGGGGTCAGATTGAGAGAGGCTGACTTGGGTGCAGAAAGAGCATTGTAGCTCTGTCTGAGCTTATGTGTCCTCAGCCTACTGGGCTGAGCCAAGCGTCCTGAGCAACAGCTACTGCTGTGAACTTTTACTTTCTGTGCTTCCCTTAAAGCCAGGGAATTAAGGGAAATCTCAAGTGAAAGCAGACAGAGCTCTCCCTTCTGCTGCCAGGGTGCTGAGCAGTCTGATGTCAGGCTCCAGATGAGCAGCCTCCTGGGGGCTCTGGCAGAGCAGCTGCCTCTCTGCTTGCAAGAGGCTCTGGATAGGAAAAAATGTAGACAGACCAAGTTTTCCTCTTCTTCCTGTCTGCTTTGGTTTCCCTTTCCAGGGGAGTAAGAAATGTGCTAGGAAGAGGAAGTGGGGGAGCAGATAGAATGAGGGGCACGGTAAGGGTACTTTCTTCTTACAAGTCAATGGGATATAAGAATAAACAAATTCATGTTAATCCTAACACATCTGCCTCATTCTTTCTCCCACGCTTCAGAGCATGGAAATGCACTCAGAAACTAGCCCCAAGGGGACCTGGGAGCCAGCTAAATTTCAGTTTGTCTGTCTATCTTTAGCATCCACCCACAATGGGCAGTGCAGATTAGTGACATTCCCAAGCCTCACCTGAGTTAGTTCCACCCCCTCTCTCTGACTTCCTCAGTGACAGGGTAAATAATGGAGCCCTCTGCTCTTTCCCTACATCCCTCTCACTCCAGTTATGTCTTAGAGAGAGTTAGGAAACAAACAAAAATTACTAAAAAGTATACCTGACTAATACAGATGTAGAGGCTCACAGCCATCCATTGAACTGAGTACAGGGTCCCCAATGAAGGAGTTAGAGAAAGGTTCTATGGAGCTGGAGGGTTTGCAGCCCCTTAGGATGAACAACAATTACTAACTAGTACCCTCAGAGCTCCCAGGGACCCAACCACCAACCAAGGACTATACATGGTGGGACTGATTGTTTTGGCAGCATGTGTATAGTAGAGGATTGCAAAGCTGATCATCAATAGGAGGAGAGGCCCTCAGCCCTGTGAAGGTTCTGTGCCCCAGTGTAGAGGAATGCCAGGGCCAATAAGTGGGAGAGGGTGGGGTGGCAGGCATGGGGATGGGGAAGGCAGCAGGAGTTTGTTCTTGTTTTTGTTTGTTTGTTTGTTTGTTTGTTTTTTCGAGGGGAAACTGGGAAAGGAGAAATTTATATGTAAATAAAGAAAATACCTAATTAAAAAAAAAAATAAAACACTGAAAGGCCCAGAAAAAAAAAAAAAGTAAGTTAGTGGAAAGGTGAGAAACAGAACTTCTGAAAAATTCTCCCCAGAGCAGGATTTGAGATTTAGCAATGAGAACTGATAAACTAGGCCATTCAACCCATTACACCATATTACGTTCTCTGGCAAGAGACTGCTTGCTGGATTTGCATTCAGTTTCATTTTAAGACTTTTTTCTCCCTTAAAAAACAGAGGAAAAATTTCCATTAGCTATAAATTTTACTCTGACCCAGGGACACAGCCAATGAATCTTACAGTCAAAAATTAGACACTATTCTGTTAACCTTTTAAACATCACAAGAAATAATCATTATTTTTTCTGAACAAAAGCTAAGGTACAAATTCCTATGGTGCTTGGCAGACCTCTAATCAAGATCCACCTGAAATGGCAGAGATTTTATCAAGGACACTGCCACACTGCAGCAAGTCCCTGGCACTTGTGGTAGTGTGCTAAGTTGCAGCATCAGTGGAATCCATCCTCTAAGGACAGCCTTATGTGGCACAAACAGCTGAATGTCAACACTCATACTGATTATCTTAAAGAAACTAAGACACAAATAGAACTTTAAGGAGATAAAAGCTATTCCACAATTGTGGGAGGGGCCTGAGTACTAGTTCCCAATGACTGTTATAGCTTCCAATTTTTTAAAAATATAGAAGGCAAGTTACCCTTAGCTTAGTTCAGCATTTGAAATTAAAATCTAGGAATCAGCTCTTTTAAAGTGATGCTTGCACTAGTTATCTGGTTGGTCCACTTTTTCTATAGATCCTAGAGTAATGGGTAGGTCACAATGATTGGGTACCACTGCCCACAACAGTGCCACTTCAACAAAGATATACATACATAGGTATGTGCATATACTTTCAAAACCACTTTGACATATTGTGGCTTTTGTAAGTGGCACAGAGGGTTAGATCATTGGTTATCAGGTTTGATTGTAATCACTTGTAGATATTTTAATTCAGACAGTGCTCATCCTATTGGATTCCGAGGTCTTAGCCAAGGGTCCTGCCCCTGTCTTTTCTAGCTGTTATTTCCTGTCTCCCTCCAAGGAGAGGAATGGAGGTCCCGTATAAAAGTTCTGGGGGAGGAGTAACCGGAAGGCAGTAAGGACCTAGAAGTGAGCCAGCATAGCTGGCCTTTGAGGATTCTCAGTTCTTATGTGGTTTCTGCAGGGACCAAGAGTTCTGGTCTGAAGACTAGCGTTGGGCCAGTAGTGAACGGGAGGCAATGTCTACTTTTAGAAGAGCCCCTATGCACCATCAGAAGTGTGGATCTAGGACAGCTCAGTTTACAAAAAAAAAAAAAAAATGAATAAACCTGCTTTGAATGGGAGGGGGAATTCCCCGGTTTATAAATGTTGGCAATGAATTAAATTCTTATGAAAAATTTGTTGGTCAGATAGTCACATGTGACTTCACACCCTTCAACACACCAGTAAGCAGTCTTGGTGCAAGCACAAGACAATAAGTATTTGCAGACGACTACAGAACAATGTCTGGGAAGTTATTTTTTAAGTATTATAGATAAATCTATATTGGATTATTAGATGATTGGCAGTATTTTCTAAGATCTAGCAATGAAACTTATTTTAAAAGGTTGGTAGAATGAAGGGTATGCAACCTTATAAAAGTAGGCCTATTGTAAAATAAATGGGAGCAAGGCTCACTGTCTCTTTCTGTGTCTAGCCACCCTTCCATGGGGCTTTGCTTTCTGTGTAGTCTGTGGTGTTGGCAGCTGGTTCCATGTAATCATATGGTCTCCAGTTGATGCTAAATTCCTGGCCACAAACCCTGGAGGGCAGTGCCTGAGAGAACAATACCATAGAGGGCAGCGTCATGGCGAATAGAACTCTGGAAGGTTGTGGCAACCTGGAGGGCTGTGGCAAATGGAAGGCTAGCAAACAGGAAGGGCTACAGTCTGAAGGACAGCACCCTGGTCACCTGACACACACAAGGAACATGGGCGATGTCCAAAAAGTGAGAGGGGGAACAAATAGCTTTGGACATCTCAGGACTGTCACAAGGCATAGTAGTGAGACAAGGAAACTGGGGCTTCACAGGCTAGTGGGGCAGCAAGTCAATCATGCAGTCTCCCTGTAGGGACCTAGGAAAATGTAAGGGGTGCTTGGAGTGAGGCTCCTGCATGCCCCTGGGAGAACTTTGGGTTATGGTCTTCTGGCTGTGGGAGGGCAGGGAAAGCTTCCGGGCAGGGAAATCTGTCAAAGTGGGGTCCGGAGAGACTGAGGAGAGAAGCCATTAAGATGGCCAGGAGACGATGTCTGTGGTGAGGGCCTGGTGAGGCCTCCTGGTGGGAATGGCAGGAATGCCATGGCTTTTGTGCACTCTCAGCTGTCCAGTTTTTCAACAGAAGACAAGTCTGTGAGACGAACCATCACTATGGCACCACTCTTGCTCAAGTGCCTAGGTGTGGACTTCTGAGAGCCTTTAGTTAAAAGGATCTGTGGGAGAAACCTGTAGTACAAAGAGGCAGAATGTGGTATGCCATCGTCTCAGAAGGGAAACTCTGGGATATACTGAAACTAGGCTGGAGGGAGGAATGCCTTGTCTCTAATAAGATGGAACAGATTCCTTTCTGAACAAACGGAATTTAGATCCGAAGCCAGAATCACCTGTCGCAGTATGAGAAGGACTGGTGTAGGTAAAGGCGAGTCTATGGTGCCTACACTCATAGATATTAATCGTGCTCATGTGCATGGATAGCAAAAGGTCATAGTCATTAAATGAGAATGAACTACGACTGAGCTATGAGCAAGCCAGGATGGAGAGATTTAATAGCAACAGAATGGCTTGTTTTAGGCAACAAAGGTAGGTGCAAGTCTACCCAGAGAGTAGGGTGAGTTGTGAGCCCTAGACGATGCCCTGACTCTTTCACATTTTGGTGGCCTTATTCTTTTTGTTTGTTTGTTTGTTTGTTTATAACCTACCCCTTCTATCTTCCTTTTTATTTATTTTTTTTATTGGATATTTTCTTTCTTTACATTTCAAACGTTATCCCCTTTCCCAGTTTCCTTCCCTCCCAGAAACACCCTATCACATCCTCCCTCCCTCTGCTTCTATGAGGGTGTTCCTCCACCCACCCACCCACTCTCACCTCCCTGCCCTCGATTCCCCTACACTGGGGCATCTATTGAGCCTTGATAGGACCAAGGGCCTCTCCTTCCATTAGTGCATGGCAACGGGTGGCCTTATTTTGTGTGGAGTGTTCTAGTGTTCCCCAAGGACACCTGGATGGGCTAGTACTGGTACGCTGTGTGTGTGTGAAGACTACATGACGTCTTTATAAAATATACTGCATGTACATTTATATAAACATCGTTTTTCTCTCCATATTTCCTCATCTCTGTCTCTACTTCTCTGTCCTCCTCCTGGGCCTCCAGCCACAGCTGCTCCTTTCCATGCCTGCATGAGGTCCTCTCTTTGACTAGTTGTTTCCTCCTTGTGGTGTCTTAAATAAGAATACCCACCCCAATAGGCTCATATATTTGCATCTTGGTCTCTACCAGTTGGTTAAAATATTTGGGAATGATTAGGAGGTGTGGCCCCTTTGCAGGAGGTGTGGCACTGGGGACTGGATGGGCTTTGAAATTTCAAAAGACTAGTGGGATTTTTGGTGAACTCCCTCTGCCTGTGCTCATGGACCATGAAGCAAGTGATCAGCTGCTGCAGTGATGATCAGAGACTCCAATTCTCTCGAACTTCAGATCCTTGAGCTAGATCTTCAAGGAGGGAAAACTTGTCTGGTGATGGGATTTGGCATCTCTAGGGCAGAGAGGAACATCTCTCCACAGTTAGGAGAGCCATGAGGTCCATCCAAGGAAGCAGTTCTGCCTGCCAAGTTCCTTGGTCATAGTATTTTGCATGACAATAGGAAGGCTGCCAAGACTATCCTGAGTGTTCTTTCCCCTTCTGTAGGGAAGGTCCCACAGCCAGGGACTTCCTTCCCCCATTTGGGGCTGTGACTTCTCTCCTACAACCCACTATCCATTTCAGTCATTGCCTTTGTCACAGGCTGTACATACAAACAGGCTTATTTATCTCTAGACCTACTACGCAGCACCCATGGTTAACCTAATGCCTTGCGCACTGTGGAGAATTAATGGATACACATCAAACAAATGAGCAGATGGACACCAAGCTTCGTTAGGGCGTAGTCTGTCTTCATAGTCTGTCTTTGACACATCCTTCAAAATTTATAGGGCTTTGTTATTGATATGTACAGTTCTGTCAGATGACTATAAATGACTCTCCATAAGTCACACAATAAGGTAGCCACCTGACATCCAGTCTGTACTTGAGCTGCCTAAGATCTTATTATGTAATACTCATAGTCATACTTTAAATTTGACTAGAGCAGGGAAATCCGACCCTCTATTGCTCAGCCCTGCGCCCTAGGTCTTGACAATGCATCCATTCATCTGGTGCCCTGCCAGGTGCTTGAGGTACAAAGGACAGGCTCATTTTTGTTGTCATGAGCTCATGTCCTGGTAGAAAATGCAGGATAAAAGGGTTAGTTGTAGCAATGTAGTAAGTGCAAAATAGAAAATTCAGGATGTAGCAATGTAATAAATGCAAGGGAAGAATCATGCACTGAACTCTGAGAAAAAGAAGGATGGGGTCTTTGAGCTGGATCTTAGATGGTTGAAATCATGTCTTGGCACCTCCAGGACAGAGGAACACCTCTACACATAGCTATGAGAGCCGTGTGGTATATCTGAGGAAAGAGGAGGGTACTCAGAAGGTGTGAAACATGAGATCAGAGGGCAGATAGGTGCAGGATTTCTATATCACACTAAACAAATAAACACTGCTTTCAATCTGGTGGAGAGTGTGGTAGAGCTTAATGCATGGGGAACTCTGAGGGATGTAGGCTCTGGAAAGATGACACTGGGGACAGTGCATGGAGAAATGCAGTGTGGTATGGAGAGCAAAATGAGTCTTGTGGGCAGCCAACTGTGTTGTAAGGTTCTGAGAAATGCACACCAGGCCTGGGGCCTGTTCCATTTTCTCAGTTATGCCAGAGTATATGGGGCAAGAAGCTGGTGAACCAATCTTCCTTACATATGAGCATCTCCACAGAGATGCTTGTCTCCATCCAAGTAATCCTAAAAAACATCACACCTTTGCAAATGGAGTGAATTCTCCAGATACAATGGGAATAAAGCTCTGCCTCAGGAAAGAGTCTCAGAACAACACCTTCTCTATATGCATTAAATAAACAAGACTTCTCAAAATCATGAAATTTGAAAATACATGCCCATACTCTGGATAGTGAAAGAACTTTTATTATTAAACTAAACGTGGACACACTGTTTAAGGCATATTAATTTTTTATTTTTTATTTTTTCCTTTATATTGTTTTAGGATTGGGTCTAATCACAACTTGGTGTCAGTTTACTGCAAGCAAAGTTTGCTGTTTGTAGATCATCAAGTAATATTATCAAGAAAATACTCTAAGAAGAATTTTATAAAATTATACCATGGTAACCAACATTACTTAGTCCCATTAGTTATTTCAGTTTAAGTAGTAAAACTAGTGAAAAATAGAATTGTAATTAGTCATTCCCTACAGGGGGGACACAATGTAAATAAAGCACTGTGTCTAGTTTCCAGTAATTTTATTTGGATAGCATATAAATGTAATTTGAAACAAATTTGGAAAACTTACACATCCTCCTAAATGAATAAAGTTCTTAATGGGTGAAGTTAAAACACACACACACACACACACACACACACACACACACATGCACGCACACACACATGCACACATACATACACACATACATATACATACATACACATATATGTACACACACAAATATATCAGTATTCAGAAGTTTTAGACTAGCATTCTAATAGAGTTGAATGAATGAATTAGGAGCTGGAGGGAGTTTTGTTCCCAACTCAGATCATCACAGACTTAGCCTTGCAATAGCAGAGAATGCAGAATCAGCTTGTCTCAGTGGCTAGATCTCTTTTCCTTCTTGGAATGGACGCTGAAGGCACCTCCTTGGAGCCAGCCCTCTCCAGAGGGTTCTCAGTGTTGTGGCAAGTCAGGTCTCACGCACTCTGTCATGGATCTGCCTCTCTGGGCTGCCTGCTGGAAATCTGCTCTTTGTCTGTGATTCATCAGTGAGCTGCACAGGAGGCAGCTTCCTCTTGCTTTGGGTTGTATCTTCAGGGTCTGGCTAACATCTTAGTACACAAAGTATGTACCCAAAAAAGATATGTGGTATCTTCTGGGGATCTTGGAGAACATCTCCCTATAACCACACACTACATGCTGTGCACCTTTCACTATGGCCCTAGGATTTTTTTCCCCTGAAATATTAACTTGTTAAAGTTGGGAGCTCCATTATGGAGAAAGCTCTGGAGGTAGATGGGTCAGGTCAGCTGCCCAAGATTACAAACTTAGCAGGTAGCAGAAGCAGAAGCTGAGGGATGGCAGCATCTCATGCTCTGTCTTCTTGGGAGGAACACACCTGGATGTTGTTATGGGTGTAGGGTCCCATTTGGAAACAGGCCAACTATCTCTCTCAAGAAAACAACCCCTCCCCCATACCCTTGGTGTGGTTCGGATCGTAAGTATTTCCCAACTAGCACAAATACTAAAGTTTAATGATAGCCTGAGGAGCTATGGGGGGGGGGTGTAAAACTTTCAGGATAGAGGGGCTGGTTAGGGGTAGTTATGCCATTGAAAGTGTATCTTTGGAGGTAACACTAGGACCTGGACATCCTCCCTCTTCCTTTCCTAGCTATGAAAAGGTGAACATTTTTTTTTCTACCAACTCCCGGACTGTGATATACAGGCCCAAAGTAATCAATTGATTATAGACAGGAGTTTTCAAAACTCTGAAATAAAACAAGACTGTCCCCCTACCCCAGTACTTAGGATTGAATACAGGGCTCCATACACCCAAGTTCTTTACTGCTCATCCCTTCCCTCAGACCAACCTTTCTTATCTTGGCATTTTGTTACAGTATAACATTTTACCTGGGTAGGTCTAGTAATGATAGCTGAGTTTTTCTTCAGTAAGAGTCACTCATGGTGTGCACTCTCTGATAAGTGGATATCAGCCCAGAGGATCAGAATACCCAAAGTACAATCCACAAACCACAAGAAACTCAAGAAGAAGGAAGAGCAAAGTGTGGATACTTCATTCCTTCTTAAAAGGGGGAACAAAATACCCATGGAAGGAGTTGCAGAGACAAACTATGGAGCAGAGACTGAAGGAAGGACAATCCACAGACTGCTCCATCTGGAAGTCCTTCCCATATTCAGTCATCAAATCCAGACAGTATTGTGGATGCAGGCAACT
>JADRCD010220174.1:7458-19627 GCA_019843815.1 Montemys delectorum
TAGATAGATAGATAGATAGATAGATAGATAGATAGATAGATAGATAGTCATCACCCATGATCCCAGAACAGACAGCAGAAAGTCAAAAAGACAGCAGCTACAACAAAGCTCTACTCTGGTTTGATCAATCCACAATTTTAATATTTTGTCCTTACATGCACTTGAAGGGCAACGTGAACATATATGTGTGTGTGTGTGTGTGTGTGTATGTGTGTGTGTGTGTGTATGTGTGTATCACACATACATATATACACAAACATATGTATACATATATATGTACATTTATATATACATATGTGTGTGTGTTCTACATTCTTCTTTTCTACTAGCTTTCAGAACATACTGATAGCATCTGGGGGCATATGTATATTGTTTAGAATGTAGTTGAAAACTACACTGGTTTAGGGAATTGACAGTACTGTAGTTTCCCATAGAATCCATGACTTTACCAGCCACTGAAAGTTGGCTAGTTTTAGTAATGTGAAGCATAAATTCTCTCCTATTGAGCAGGCCTTATGTCCACTTATATGGTTCTTAGTTATTCCCCAAATTTTAATGTCTTTGTTACACTCTTGAATATATGCTGCCTTGCTGATCATTTTCATAGTTCCTAGGCTTCACAGCTTAGTAGAGCTATTGATTATTCCTCTCTAATGGAAATTTGCATAGCACCTTCTGCTAATAGAAACTCTAGTCATTGGCAAGGAGGCTTCCAGGTCAATTCTGGCTCAATTCCTCTAAGTTTTATGTCCAACATACATGATGGTTTTAACAGCAGGGCCTTATCATCAAGTTCAAGAATACAGCCAAGGACCATAGTAATAACCTATATTGCTTTAGATGCCTCTTGGACTCCCCTGAATAAACCAGTTTCTCATTTCTGCTAGGACTTTTGTTATATAGACTGCAGCTCTTATGCAGTGCATTATTTATCCCAAAAGGCTTAATTTTTTTAATATTGTTTTTTATTTTTGTATATTCACTTATATATTATCAAGTATTTACAGTATATTATATATGTATTTAATAAACAACCATAAAATTCTGTTTTCTTGTGGTTTTTAATCATTCTTAATATTTTTATCCTTCCTACCTTTTTCTACCCCTATGTAATTTCCACCATTTTACTTCCCCAGGAAAAATTCTTCCATTCTTTTTCCATTTTGAAGAGGTCATTTTAAACATAGGATTTGCCCTACTTGTGCAGTAGATTCTAACGTGTTTACACTGATTCCTAGAATAGATCTATGCTGGCTTCCACTGACTTTGTCCTGCGTATTCCCAGATAACCATTATGCTCTGAAAGCAAGAAGACAGGAATGTAGAAAACAAAGTGCTTACCACTAGCTAAGTGCCTATCATATGCTAGGCATTGAATTTCCTCTTTTTGCTCACTATAATATTTACTATGAGGATAGTGTAAGTCATACTAATATCAAATTTGAAAAGTAAGACTGTCTTAAGTTCCCAGATGAGAAAAATAAAGTTTCCCTCTAGGAAAAGAAGCAACCTCTAAGCAGAATAGCCATTGCTGCTGGAGGTAGAGCCCATAATTACACTCTTGAGTTCATCCCAGCAAGGGGGGTAAGGAAAGGAAACAGCCATAGATGAAGTAAGCTTTCAAACACCCAGTTCTTAATTGCTGAAAATCTACTCCCTGTAAAGATCTGCCATTTATAAGTACAAAAATACAAACAACCCCAAAATAATTAGCTTGAGACCACAGGGACTCTGGGAAAGTGCAATCATAGAAGGAGAAAGCAAGCCCCAGGCTCTGCGTTCTATGCTAGGAATCATAACCATGCAAGTTAACACTGTTTCTGAAATAATTTCATAGTTTTTAAATTTACTTTTTCTAAAATTTAAATCTCTTTTCATGCCTCAGAAATACAAATCTAGTATAAACACACACACACACACACACACACACACACACACACACACACACAGTTTGAATATTTAAACTTTGATAACTAAAACCTTGGCATAGTCTTTTAATAATTATGACATCTAATTTATGGAAACACAGTAATCAAATTAAAGTATAATCTGATTAAAATTAATAGTAAAATTTGAATACCTTCCTGAGAAACATGAAAGAAAAACAGTACTTCTATGCTGATTCACCTATAGAAAAATCATGAGAAATTTTGAAGTTGTGATTTTTGTTTGGAATTTCAGAATGTCTGTGTGAGCAGGAGTCAACAGCCTAGAAGAGTCAGTGGCCAGTGGCCATGGTGAGTAGTCAGCAGAGGTCCCCTTCCTTTAGCTAAGAGGAAGAGGCTGGGTCAACTTCTCTGTAGACTTGTTAGCAGGTCTTGAGCCTCAAGATCAGTGATTTCAAGATATACTTGAAATGAGAATACAAAAGAAAATTGCCAAATACAACTAATGTCAGAATCCATCTTTCCCCTCCATTTTGTGAAGTAGAGTATCATATAACTTACCTTACTATATGAAATACTTTGTGAAATTTATATTAAATAGATATTTCTAAAATATCACATTGAAAAACAGACTTTATCAAAATTTATTAAACCAATGGATGAGTAACACAAGTACATTTGGTACTTTGAATTCATATTTGCATTTAAACAGACAAGTTTGCTTCTAAACTGTCAAAGACAAAATTACTATACATTTTATGACACCTAATGGAATTTATTTTTGATTTTACAAGTAGGTGTCTGTATTGCACACAACTTAGAGTCAGTAGTCTAATGAGCCAGGCAGAAGAAGTTAGTGATGTAGATGGACCAAACAGAAAACAATTGGAGACATGGAGGGAAGTGAAAGAGTACTGTTGTCTAGCATCTGTGAAGTCCTTGGTTAAATCTAAGCCCCAACTGAAAAAAAGTAGGAATAAACACAGGAAAGCTTCAGAACGTTCAATACAAAAGGCACAGACAAATTCAATACACATGAGAAAGAGAGAAACTTCTCAGGAAATATTGAAGATCATCTTACAGACAACAGTGAAGTTTTGACAAAATCATCAAAAAAGGAAATCCCATGGTATTTTCCTATCAAAATATAACAATTATTTCACCTACCACAAACAGAATACATGGAGTATGATTCTTTTACAAGATTAAAAATATAAATGGGTTGCTGAGCTAAACAGAGAATTCTAAACAGAGGAATCTCAAATGGCCAAGAAGCACTTATAGAAGCGTTCAACATCCTTAATCATCAGGGGAGTGCAAATCAAAATGACACTGAAATTCCACCTTATACTAATCAGAATGACTAAGATCAAAAACTCAAGGGACAGCATATGCTAGCAAGGATGTGGAGAAAGAGGAACACTTCTCCATTGCTGGTGGGATTGCAAACTGGTACAAACATTCTGGAAATAATTCTGGCAGTTCCTCAGAAAATTAGTAATAGTTCTACCTGAATGAAGGGCCAGCTATATGGCTCCTAGGCACATAACCAAAAGATGTTCCATCATACCAGCAGGACACGTGTTCTACTATGTTCACAGCAATCTTAATAGCCAGAAGCTGGACGCAACACAGATGTTCCCCAACCAAACAATGGCTATGGAAAATGTGGTTCATTTACACAATGGAATACTTTTCAGCTATTAAAACAATGACTTCAAGAATTTTGCAGGCAAATGGATAGAACTAGAAAATATCTTCCTGAGGGGAAAAGGGGGTAGGATCAAGTATAGGGAGAGACAGGAGAGAAGCCCAGAGGGCCAGGAGAATGAATGGAAATATATAGCTGCTAGGGTATTCCATGACAAAACCAACTTTAAACAATACTTTTCTATTAATTCAGATGTACATGGGATTCTAGAAGGAAAACTTCAACACAAGGAGAGTAACTACCCACGAGAAAAAAAATCAGAAATCTCACAACAAACCCAAAATTAAGTCAAGCACATACACATAGTACCAACAACAACAACCAAATGACAGAAACTAACAATCATTGGTCATTATTATCTCTCAACATCAATGGACTCTATTCAACAATAAAATGACACAGGCTAACAGACTGGATACACAAACAGGATTCATCATTCTGCTGCATAAAAGAAACACAGCTCAGCAATAAATATAGATATTACCTTAGAGTAAAGGGCTAGAAAAAGATTTTCCAAGCAAACAGTCCCAAGCAACAAGCTCAAGTCACCATTCTAATATCTAGTAAAAGAAACCATCAACCAAAGGTAATCAAAAGGGATTAGGAAGGACATTTCATACCTGTCAAAGGAAAAATCCACCAAGATGAAATGTCAATTCTGAACATCCATGCCCAAAATGCTAAGACATCCATCTTTGTAAAAGAAACTTAACTAAAGCTCAAAACATACATTCAATCCCACATAATAAATAGTTGGTGACTTCAACACCCTACTCTCAACAATATACAGGTCATTGATATAGAAACTAAACAGAGATATAGTGAAACTAGTGGAAGTTATGAACCAAATGGATTTAACAGATAGCTACAGAACATTCCATCCCCAAATAAAAGAGTATACCTTCTTCTCAGTACCTTCTCTAAAATTGACCATATAATCAGACACAAAACAAGCCTCAACATACACACGAACATTGAACTAACCCCTTGCATTCTATGAGATCACTACAGACTAAGGCTGGACTTCAACAACAACAGAAAGCCCATATACTTTTAAAACTAAACAATTCTCTACTCAATGAAAACTTGGTCAGGGAAGAAATGAAGAAGCTAAAGACTGTCTAGAATTCAATGAAAATATAGGCAAAACATGCCAAAACATATGGGACACAATGAAAGCAGTGTTAAGAAGAAAATTTGTAGCAGTAGGTACCTTCATAAAGATATTGTAGGGAGCTTATACTCACAACTTAACACTACACTTGAAAGCTCTAGAATAAAAAGAAGCAAACACACCCAAGAGGAGTAGACTTCAGGAAATATTCAAATTAATGGCTGAAGTCAATAACTAGAAACAAAGAGAACAATACAAAAAATCATCAAGCAGGGCAGTGGTGGAGCATGCCTTTAATCCCAGCACTTGGGAGGCAGAGGCAGGTGGATTTCTGAGTGCGAGGCCAGCCTGGTCTATAGAGTGAGTTCCAGGACAGCCACAGCTACACAGAGAAACCCTGTCTTGAAAAAACAAACAAACAAAGAATAAAATAAAGAATCATCAAAACTAAGAGCTGGTTCTTTGAGAAAATCAACAAGGTAAGCAAACCATTAGCCAAACTAATTAAAAGGCACAGAAACAGTATTCAGATTAAGAAAATGAAAAATGAAAAGGGAGACAAAACAAAAGAAACTGAAGAAATTTGAAAAATCATCAGGTCAGGCTTTAAGGCCTATATAAGGCAAAAATGGACAATATAAATGGAACAAATCATTTTCCAAACAGACAACACCAAAAGTAAAATCACGATCAGAGAAACCATCTAACCAGTCCCATAAGCCCTAAGAAAATAGAAGCAGTCATTCAAAACCTCCCAACCAATAAAAGCCCAGAGCCAGATGGTTTTAGTACAGGATTCTACCAGACTTTCAAAGAAGAACTAATACCAATACTCCTCAAACTCTTCCACAAAATAGAAACAGAAGGAACAGTGCCAAACTCATTCAATGAGGCCACAGTTATCCTTATACCTAAACCTCATGAACCCAACAAAGAAAGAGAACTTCAAACCAATTTCAATTATGAGCATCAACACAAAAATACTCAATAAAATTCTAGAAAACCAAATCCAAGAACATATCACAATCATGATTCACAGGGCTGGAGAGATGGTTCAGTGTTGAAGAGTACTGACTGCTCTTCCAGAGGTCCTAAGTTCAATTCTCTGCAACAACATGATGGCTCACAACCATCTATAATGAGATCTGATGCCTTCTTCTGGTGTGTCTGAGGACAATTATAGTATACTCATATAAATAAAATGAATAAATAAATCTAAATAAAAATCATTCACCATTAATAAGTAGACTACATCCCAAAGATGCAGGGATGTTTCAATATATGAAAATCAATCCACATAAACCATTATATAAGCAAACTGAAAGAAAGATCTTATTAGATAGTGAAAAAGTCTTCAATAAAATCTAACATTCCTTTATGTTAAAAATCTTGGAGAGATCAGGAAATCAAGTACATACCTAAACATAATAAAAGCAATATATAGCAAGCTAATATCCAACATCAAACTAAATGGAGAGAAACTTGAAGCAGTTTTACTAAAATTATGGACAAGACAAGGTTGCCTGCTCTCTTCCTATCTATTCAATAAAGTACTTGAAGTTTTAGCTACAGCAATAAAACAACTAAAGGAATCAAAGGAATACAGACTGGAAAGGAAGAAACCAAGGTACACTATTCTCATATGATAGTATACATAAACAGTCCCCCAAATTCTACTAGATAATTCCTACAGCTGATAAACAACTTCAGCAAAGTAGCTGGTTATAAAATTATCCTAAATAATTCAGTAGTCCTCCTTTATATAATTGATAAATGGGCTGAAAATACCCATGAAACACCTCACAGATCCAAATATGTTAAATAGGAAGGCAGATCCAAGTGAGAACAATTCAATCCCATTTAGAAGAGGTAATAATAATATAGTGATGGAAGGCAGAAGGAGGAAATGAACATGGTGGGTAGAGGGGGGGAAAAGGGAAATAGTGGGGCAGGATCTGGTATCGGGAGAGGCTAAAAGGAGGCCCAGAGGGCCAGAAGAATGAATGGAAATATGTAGCTTCTGACAGTGGGAAGTGGGGGTGGGGGAGGGAATCTTTAGAAAGTCCCAAAGATATAGGATAGGGGAGGCTTCCAGGACTCAATATGGATGGCCTTGGCCAAAATGCTCAACAGTAGGGATCTAGAACCTGAAGAGACTAACTTCAATAACTAAGTAGGACCCTAGTGGAGGGATGGGAACACCAACTCACCTACAGAACTTTTGACCCAAAATGAGTCTTGTCTAAAAGAAATTCAGGGGCCAAAATGCCACAAGATTGAAACAATATCTGACCAATGCTCAACTTGGGATTCATGCCATGGGAAAGCACCAGTCTCTGACACTATTGTGTCATGTGCTGATGCTATGTTGTGGTTGCAGATAGGAGCCTAGCTAACCTGTACTCTGAGAGGCCCAACCCATCAGCTGACTGAGACAGATGCAGATATTCATAGCCAAGTATTGGACTTAGGTCAGGACCCCTATGCAAGAGTTAGGGGGAGGGTTGAAGGTCCTGAGGGTGATGGCATCTTGACACAGGAGGACCAACAATGTCAACTAACCTGGACACCTGGGATATCCCAGAGACTGAGCTACCAACCAAAGAGCATACACTGGTTAGTCAGTCTGAGGCCCCTGGCATATAGTAGCATAGGACTGCCTTTTCTGGCCTCAGTGGAAGAGGATGTGCCTAATCCTATAGAGACTTGATGCCCCAATGTGAGGAGGCATCCTATTATAGACAAAAGAGAAGAGGATGGTGGAAGAACTCTGTGAGAGAAAGCCAGGAAGTGGGCAGCATTTGGGATGTAAGTAATAAAATAATAATAATAGAAAGAGTTTTGAATGAAAAAATAATAATGTGCAAGTTTGATTCCCTGTATCCACATGACAGCTCACAGCTATCTGTACCTCTAGTTCCAGAGTACCATATACCATCCTCTGGCCTATGTGGGCCCTAGAAATGTAAGTAGTACATAGCTGTATGTTTTGGATGGTCCTGGGTGATGATGCCTGTATTTTGGTGTTAATTCAGCATTCTCAGGAGAGGTTTGTCTGGAAAAGAGGAATAAGTCACCTACTCAGGTGACTTATCCTGAACCTTTCCCCTAATGAATAAAGGGACCAATTACTGGGCAAGTAGGCAGGACTTCTGGGTTGGACAGAGAAAGAGGAGTGGGAGAGAATTAGGGGTTTTTTGGATGGAGATAGCTAGAGGGCAAGATACAGCTACTAGTTTGTCCTGGCTTATGTGGTGAATACTGGTGGAGGATTTAGACTTATTACGGCTTACAAGATTAAAATTCTAGTTGTTGTATCCAGTGACTGAGTTGCCATTGTTTCTGAAATAAGTTTGTATGGTGTTTTCCTTCTCACAGCAGTTTGACTGGGTTCAAGAAAGAAAGGTACAGCAGCAAAGCATGGCTTTGACAGAGGTGTACCACAAAGGACATAGGGTTTTGAAGCATGGGGCTGACATGGTAATGACCCACCAGTGGGAACTTATTGAGCTGGGTGGAGAGATTTTTGGAGCTCTGAGTTAGAGTCTCCATGAGATAAAAACTGACCTGCAAGACCACTGGGGCTGATAGCTGGGTGGAGCCCTGGAACTTGATGCTCTTTTTAGTATTTCCAGCAATAGCCATACACAAAAGCAAAAAACCATACACATAATATTTATAAAGTTTTAAAGCACACTATATTAAAAGTGGAGAGTGAGAGAATACTAGACTCCAATAAGCAGTTTTGGAGGCACATGGTACGTGCCTAAGCCATCTTTCAAGTTGGATTTAATTTCTACAGTTACAAGTCTACCTACTGCAGAGGACAGTACAGGTCGACTGATGAACTAAACTACTGTTAGATGAAGAGAACATAAAATGTTAACCCAAAAATAAATCTCTTAATTATTTTCCCCAGCCAACAGATGATCACTTCGTTATTAGCTAATAGATTTGGCATCTGGGAAGATATTAAGACATTAAAACCATGAAAGATACTCGGAGCATATTAGGAGAAGCATGCTAAAGATGACAACCAAGGTAGGTGTACGTGTCTGAGCCATTTTCACCATGTACCCTTGACTTTAAATCACTCCTGAAAATGCTAATTATGTTTCAGCCTCTGAAAAGTAGTTCAAAGGAGAAGGAACAAAGTGTTTCCTTTTATCCTTGGCCTACACAATCAGATTTCTCTGAAGGGAACAAAGAGTTAGAGGACATTTATGCAAAAAGATTAGAGATTGAGAGAACTTTCACAATCCTATACAGCTTTGAATGCCCTTGATAGTCCTTACCAGATAAGATAAAAGAAAGTCCAAAAACCTCCCCCTCCAATTCCCAAGCACCACACTCCAATCAAGAACCCTACACTCTCTTAGAGCAATTATATTTTGATTTCCTAAAGCCATTTTTAAAGTTTTTTCTTTCTCTTCCCCTGTCTGGAAAATAACAGATAATGTGACCCTTTGTATCATCTTGTTTTTCATCTGCTCATGTGATTCCACCCAATAAATAGCAACCAATGAAGCCTAGAGCAATTCAGACTACAAGGGCGGGTTGGCGGTACACAGACAAGCTCTGATGTGTGTCTGTTGATATTTGTGGCAGGAGGTTAATTAGCATTAGCAGTAGCATCAGCAGTTGCCTGGACTTACTCATAAGGTCCTGGCTGCTCCCAGCAGTACAGTGCAGAGAAAAACAAGTCAAAATAGTTTTTGTTCCTCTTACAGAAAAACCATTTACAAAAACAAACACAAAGTAATTGGATTCCTCTTTGTTTGCTTTCTGTTTCTCCATTCCCCTAAGTGTTTGATTTAGCTGCTTCCCTTGCTCCTTCCAAGTCCTACACAGTTTGAGCAGTAAGGTAGTTGTAATTTCTTTTTCCTTTTTGCATCCCCTCCTCCTGTGCCCCTTCTGCAATCCTTAGGTTCCTTTGTACTCTTAAGGAAAAAACTTGATATAGAGACAATTTCATTTTCAATTAACGAAGAGTGTTTTCTTGCCAGTTTATAAGCTTGGATCATATAGATCCAAGGCTCACATCTCCCCTCTGATCATTTTGTAGCATTAAATCTCTTGAAAGCTGCTGCCTATCCCTAATCTCTGTGAATATCAGCATACCTTTTGTATCCACTGTGTGAGCCTTTAACAAAGTGCTCAAAGGGGCTTTATTGGCTTGACATTGTGTGTGGTTTTCCTCTATTTGTTCCAATAAAGAAAAAAAATAGATTATTCTTTGAAAATAGTATTTCTTTTTGTCTATTTGCAAAAAAAAAATTTAGAATCACTTGACAAAGTACTTGAGATATTTTTAAGATAAATGCCCACTGCCTTGTACCTATAGAAACTACTCGATAAACAAGATTTCTTTCATCATTTACCCACTCGGGTGGTTTTTAGCAAGTTTATTATTGTCGTTCATTGAGAAATGTTAATTAATCATGAAAGATAAGTAAACAATAAGCATAATGTGTATTATCTAATAACAATGTAATACCACCGATATTAGATTTTTAATGAGATTTAAATTTTTTGTTTCTTTCTTTTATATTGGAAAATGAAAATAAATCTAAAGACAATTAGGGATGTGTTTTAGAGGGGAAGATTTCTGAACAAATGAAATCAAATCTCAACAGGCTTTGGAGGAAATGGACCCCTTGATCCTAGGGGATTGGGGTTGGGGTGTGGCACCATTGTTTTTGCAGCAACAGCAAAGAAGAAACCATTAACTTCATCTCTATGTAAACTGGGTAGATCAAAGACACGGGAAGTAGACAGTGTCTCTACCTTATAAATGAAAAGGACATCTCTAAGAATCACAATTACTCAAGTACTTCTGATTAAGACTCATGATTCACCAAGTTGATGCTGTAGAATTCTCTCTGAAATACCTTATCTGTCCCTGATACCCAGAAAAATGAGCGCAAAGGCATCATCCACTAGTTCGAGGTTAAAGCTAAAGCCCAGAGTTTTCCCATTCAGCTGCCTTTCTTTTAATCTCCAAAGTCATATTGCCTTTCCTTGACAACTGGGATGGAGAAATATTTGGTCCCAATATAATTTATTTTCTACATTCTCTAGGCAATTATGTATTGTGCATATCTGCTGAAGAACTGGAGATATGTTAAAAGCACTCCAAGTAACTACTCTAAGCTATGTTCAAATTTCACTTTACAGTTCAAAATAATTCAAATGATCATGACCAATGAAGTAAACTGAAGGAAAGTGGAATCTTATTGATAACTATTTTCTACTGCTTGAAGAGGATGACTCCTATGGTTGCTTCAGTTCCAGACACTTAACCAAAAATTCACTTAAGCCAAATGGAGATGGCATTTACTTTATGGTAACTGGGTAACAGATTAAATATCTTTATAATATAAATAAACTATCAAGCGTCAGAAAAGGTTTTGGTAACTGAACATCAAAATATAGGACTTGGACCACTTAATACTTAATTATTGAGTTATTATAATGCTAACTTTTAGTCTCCTATTATAATTGTTATCTGGGAGGCATATTGCTTCTACTGCTTCTATCTTCTAACTTCTCCATATAATCTTATCCGACCTAGAATGTTTCAGTCTCTGAGACATGCTGCCAAATAAGCTCTCCCTTTCTTGTTCATTTGAACTCCAGCTAGCTGGTTTAACTCAGCTCTTCTAGCTCAAACTCCTCTCCAAGCTGACTGAGTCAATCTAGTCCCTAAACCTTTCTGCGTCTGAATTGTTCTGCTTAGACACAAACTAACTATTCAAATCTTCTGTTCATTCTTTTGTTCCATCCTTTAGCAGTGTTAGCTTGTTCTCTCTTCAATCTGTCTTTGTAAAACTCCCCAGTAAAACTGCCTCCTCCACTGTCTCTGTGTTTCTTGACTCTCCCTCTCACCTCTACTGTACAGCTCTGCACGAACTCTACTATATTCCTGTTCTATACTCTTTTCTACCTGTACTCCACATCTCTCCCCAAAGTAGCTTCCCTTTCCTTTGTCTTCCTGTGAGAGTCAATCTTTCTCTGAATCATCACTCTGTCTGCCACTCAATTAAACATCACTTTCAAACTTGGGTGCTTCCTTCTGCAAACTAACTTTACCTTCACTGTTTGGGATAAAATGTGAGTACTGAGGTCCTGTCTGTGTTCCAGCCAGAGGAATTAAAGGTGTGTCCAAAGGGATGATCCACACCCCAAATAGAAACAGATTCAAATATCCTGTAACAAGTTAATGCATAAAATAAGAAGTCCTAGGCTTTAGTGAAAAGTAAAATCAAAGTGTGGTGTGTGTGTGTGTGTGTGTGTGTGTGTGTGTGTGTGTGTGTGTGAGAGAGAGAGAGAGAGAGAGAGAGACAGAGAGAGAGAGACAGAGAGAGAGAGACAGAGAGAGAGAGACAGAGAGAGAGAGACAGAGAGAGAGACAGAGAGAGAGAGAGAGAGAGAGAGAGAGAGAGAGAGAGAGAGAGA
>JADRCD010220174.1:20128-44719 GCA_019843815.1 Montemys delectorum
CTCTCTCTCTCTCTCTCTCTCTCTCTCTCTCTCTCTCTCTCTCTCTCACACACACACACACACACACACACACATACATACAAATTATACAAGAATGTAATAAAAATTTCTCTGAATTTCATTTATTGAAAAAAACCTTAAATTTATGAACAAATTTCTAGAAAATATTCTGGTTTCTTGGTGTCATTGGTAGAGCTTTGTATTGCCTTCTTTCTAATACTTAGCACATGTTCAAAGAAAGAAAAATCCATATGGATAATATGACTGGAATATTAAGGAAGTCCTAAATAACAGGGATGTTTGCAAACAAAAGAGTGTCCTAAGTCAATTGAAAGCTTACAAGAGGTTTGGAAAAAACAGTTAGCGTGTCATTCAAATATGGAGGCACACACGTAAATATTGTCTCTTGGTCAAATTACTAGTGACTGTGAGTCACTAGCAATGATAATACATAATAATTTATTTTGCCAAATGACCAAGTGTAATTACTCACTTACAAATGTTTATGTAATTCAAGCTATAGTGTAAAATTCTCCTGGAAAGGATTACTTCAGTTTGGCAAAGAACACTGTACATAAAATATATATGTGGACCCTAAGAGCTCAGTATTGCAAAGAAAATGAGATATAGCTCTAGTCAATAACCCCGGAAGTTCTTCAGCATTCCTGATAGGGTCTAAGTAGCTAATATTTATGTTACAGTATTCTTTAGATACAATTTACCCCTCATTTTCCACCTCAACTCAAGCATTCCCAGGATTATAGTTTCTGTCTAACAAGGCTTTGAATTAATAGGTAAATGCATGTATTCATTGGTAGATAAGCAAGCATGTGGCATATCCCTGTGTGTAAGACTTACCATATCTTGTAATCTCAGTCACATCTTCACCGTATACTCTAATTCCTTTCTGATTCCTGTATATTCCCAATAAAAGGAGTTTGGGGGAACAGTGGAGCATCTATCAGTCCAAGGGAAAAAATTGGAACACAGAGACCAATGATGCTTTCACACAGAGATAACACTTGTTGTGTTTTAATGGAAGAAAGGAGAAACTGCATAAGAAACATCACTCCTGAGCAAGAAACTAAGAAAGGACATATGGACCTAGGCTTAATTTCCTTAAATGTAGTTACTTTGTCTAATAGCACAATGTACCCAGGTAAGTACAAACACAGTCTCCAAATTCCCCTTGGTGAATGGAAGGGTTTCATAACAATGTGAGCATTTAGTGGGTACAAGCTACATCTTTGAGAATGACAATAGAATGTTCTCTCTTTTAAAAGATGTAGTAGTAGGGCAGACTCCTATACTCCATTTGGTCAAAATCCTAAAACAAAAACAATCCGTTTGTATATATATTTTGAATCTAGTATCTAGGATACTAGTATCAGTGATTACTAGAGTTGTCTGGTTTTGTGTGTTTTGCTCATATTTCCATGTGGATTTCCCTTCATCTTGACAGCAAGGTATGAGAAAGTATCACTGTAGCTGTATGATAGACATAAACCCTGAGGAACTAGATGTAAAAGAATTTGTTCATGCCAAGGAAAGAAGAAATCAGTCAGAAGCAGATTCTTCTTTGACAGAATAGAGAAGCCAACAACATTTTCCAACAGAACTTTACTGAGTAAAACAATATTGACAAAAATATTCTTTTCTGAGTTTGGTATTTGATACTTATATATTGTTTATTAATAGGCAGGATGTTTTCTAGTGGTTATTTTGCAGTTTTGAATGAGAAATCAAACAGCATTTGAGATATATAAGTACATATTCAATTTGATGTAGAACTTGGATGCCTGATTTCAGATATATTACCTTCTGCTTTGTGTGCAGTCTTTGTTGGAGTTGCTAAATAAATGTAATGAGCTCTTTATCTATTGATTATAACAAAGTCACTGCGCGTGTCCACTGTGCAGATAATAATCACTGGGTATAGAATCTCTAATATGTTTAGAGTAGAAAGAATTTACAAGTAAGGGCAGAATTACTAAGAACATGCAATATGCTATGACCAGGCTCACTGTATGATAGGAAGTTTATCATAGGAAATTCTCCAGTGGGAATCAGAGTACTGAAACTTTGGAACACCCATTTTACCAAGAGATGGAGGGTACAACTTTTTTCTACTAGCTTCTAGAATTTTCTTTTCTCTCTTTTGTTGCAGTTTTATCTGGAAATAAGTAGTTTTCTTTCTCATAAATGTAATCTCAAAATATTTTACCATACATACTTAGATTTTGTATAATTAATTTCCTATGACAGGAGAATCTCCACATGGGACTCAATTACAAATGTTTATGTAATTCAGGCTATAGTGTAAAATTCTCCTGAAAAGATTACTTCAGTTTGGCAAAGAAAACTGTACATAAAATAGATGTGTGGACCTTAAGAGCTCAGTATTGCAAAGAAAATGAGATACATCTCTAGTCAATAACCCTGGAAGTTCTTAAGCATTCCTGATAGGGTCTTAGTAGCTGTGAGGTATAAAAAAAAGAATTGATGAGTCATCTCCTTCTCAGAGACCTCTTTATTATTCTCTCAACCTCTTAGTTTACCAACAAAACAGTATTCATATTTGTCATTGGTCTGCATTACATTGGGGGTGTGTGAGTATGACTTAGTCAACAAATGAAGCTGGTAAAACCACACACTACCAGTAAAAGAATGAAAATACATCTGTATCTTTCATCTTGCTCAAAAATTCAATTTACACTCCATCTGTGGCCTTAATTTAAAACCCAAAATGCTAGTAATGCTAGAGGAATACATAGGAAATATACCCCACATATGCACCCCAAGGTGCATAGGAAATATGCACCTAGATATAGGTATAAGTTAGTGCTTTCTACACAAAATGTCCAATAGCACAGAAAATAGCCCCAAGTATTAACAAAGGCAACAATTTAAAATTAAAAAGTTTCTGCACAAAACCAAAATGTAGTAACATAATAAACAGAAAGACTACAGAACGGAAAAAGAATCATTGGTATTTCTATTTCAGACAATAATTATTATCTAGAATAGATAAGGAACCAGGAATATTAAACAGCAAAATAAAATTTAAAAGCTTCTAATCATCAGATGGGCTGAACCAACTGATTTCAAAAGAAGAAATACAAATGGTCAACAAATACTGAGTTAAAATTGTGTTCAATATCCTTACCTACCATAGGAATGCTAACTAAAGTGACTTTGAGATTCCACCTCATCATAGTAAGACATACTGGGGAGATAGACTACATAGATGTTGCTGAGGATGTGGCTAATTAGGAACCCTTATGCATTGCTGGTGGGAATGTGAAGTAGTACAGCCACTACAGAAAATGGTATGAAAATTTCTCAAGAAAAATTAACAATAGAACTGCCATATGACCTAGCTGTACCATTCCTGGGCATTCCATTCACACACGCAAGTGCGCGCACACACACACATATTCATATATATGCATGTATACATACATATGTATACATACGTGTGTATAGATATAAATATATATATGGAATACTACATACTATCATAGAGATACCCATAAACTGTGTCTATTGCTGCTCTATTCATGATATCTAGAAAATTTAACCAGAGTAAATGTCCATCAGCAGACCAATGGAAAAGCTGGAACTTTAATTTCCACTATAGGAAAGCTAAAACTGCCAACATGCACTGCTGTATTACTTTTTTTATGTATATTTAGAGGATTAAAACCCAGTCTTCAGACTTTCACTAATCAATCTTAAATTTAATATATATATGTGTGTGTATATATATTATATATGTGTGTGTATGTATATATATGTATATATATGTATATATGTATATATTTAATATATATACATATATATAGTGTTGCAAATGTGTTGAGGACTTGGTAAATATCCATTCACTCATTCTATAATGATATACAGTTTATTATTTACTAGGATATGACCTGTGTCCAATATCATTCAGGACATGATACTAGGCATGAAAGTGGATGGAGAGTTGATCTTTAAAGATGTCAAATTATAACAGTTCCTCCAAGTAACTTTTACCAGAATTTGAATCACTGGCCAACCATGAATAATATGTGAGAATTTGATAATGACCAGTGTTTTTCAGCTTTAGGCCCACAGTTGTCGAACCCATAGAGACAATCCTTGGAGAGCATCAGAAGAGCTGGATGATAGTGTTCAGTATGTTACCTACCACCTGAAAATTGTTCAATAAATATTTGTTTAGTCTTCAGTTTTCTCCAGCCACATATAAAATTAGTGAAAAGGAGATAAAAATATTTAGAAAATATCTTTTTTTGGTGGATATTTTATTTGTTTACACTTCAAATACTATCCCTTTTCCCTATTTTGCCCCCAGAAATCCCCTATCCCATCTCCTTCCTCCTACTTCTATGAGGGTGCATCCCGACACTCACACCCTCTCTTACCTGCCCTCCCTGTCATTCCACTACACAGAGTCATAGAAAATATCTTAAGGACAGGCATAAGAAGTAATTATGACTTTTGAGAAACGAGCTTGTGCTAAGAGCCTAAGGGCTCACAGACTTTTAGACAAGTCTGTTTTTCACATTCTCAGCCCCAACTATCATATACGCTAAACAATACATACCAGGTTACACAAAACCTTTGGTGATTTAAGTTTATTATTTCCCAGATCGAAACTCAAGCCCAGCTTTTGTTGGGATCCTTTACTCTTTGAGTTAATAGCGTTTTCCTTTTCAAGATTACTAATTTCATATATTGTGACATACTCAAATGCCAATTTCTTATCTTTAGTGTTCACAGAAACACTCTGCACTAGGATGATAATTGCATATATTTTATACACATTGAAAGTAAGATTCTTGAGAGAGAGATAATTTGTCTGAAATCACAGGGAAAAGAGGATCTAGGTAGAGTGGCTGTTGTAGTTGTACTTCTCAGCAAATTCACCAGGAAACAAGAGGTAGAATCCCTTGTAGCCTCACTTCAAAGGCTCTTGAACCAGTGTTGCTCAGTTGCTTCTCTCCTAAACTGGACTATTTATGGAAACAATTATGCAATTACCACTTACCAATAGCTGTAGGGAAATGCTGGAACCGGCCTCTTAAATCTACTATTCCACAAGAAGATGATTATACACAGGACCCAGGCTAAGACAGCTTTCCCTTACTGTGAAATATATATGATTGCATGGAGCATTTAAAGGTTAACTTATCTGTGTGTAAGAAGATGCATAGACATCATATTCAGAATTGGTACTGGGGAAGAATTATAGAATTTTTGGCCTTGTAGAAAGATAATGATATCTGAAAACAAAAAGTTACCAAAAATGTCTAAAGAGATCTGATCTTTACCAGCTCCAGTACTTTCTAATGTGAGGCTGAATTATAGTTATAAGAAAAAAATTAAAAAGAAAATATTTTTAAACTATTCCCTCTCAACAAAGAACACATTTATGACTACATAGGCAGAGTTTTCATGTTAAAAAAAATTTCCAATAGCTTGTGCAGAAAAAGCTGTAGCAATGAGAGCCAGCTGTGTCACAAGTGATTCATTCAATCTCTCCCCAATTGTCATTCGACTCACAAGACCCACCTGGTTTTTTGTTGTTGTTTTAACCCATGCTTGCAACTGACTTCCAACTGACTGCTATAAGTTGACATCCATGACCCTTCTGTTGATTGATGCTTCCTCACAGGTCATATATATTTATATGATATAGTATATCATATATATACTACATGATATATCCATAGTGTCAAAAGGTGAAAAGCTGCATAGGGTTAGGCATGGAAAAAGCAGACAGGAGCCCCTGTGATCTCTCTGGACACACAACCATCCAGTAACCTCTATAAGGTTAGCTTTCTCAAATTCTCCCTTAATTTAGGCCATTGAAGTATCTATGTAGGCTTCTTATGTACTCACAGGTACCCAAATCATTAATAATCAACTTACTCTTCGCCTCTTTGCTGGTTAATTTTTAGGCAGTCTAACACAAGACAGTGTCATCTGGGAAGAGGCTTGTATTTCAGTTGAGAAAATACTTCCATTAAATTGGCCTGTAGAAAAGTGTGGGGGCCATTTCTTTTTTGTGATTATTGGTGTAGGAGGGCACAGCCTACTCTGACTGGTGCTATCTCTGGACAGGTGGTTCCGTGTTGTAAAAGAAATCCATTGATCTACCTGCCTGTCACTGTACCAATACCATGCAGTTTTTATCACAATTGCTCTGTAGTACAGCTTAAGGTCCAGGATTGTGATTCCACCAGAGGCTCCTTTATTGTTGAGAATAGTTTTGACTATCCTGGGTCTTTTGTTGTTCCAGATGAACTTGCCAATTGCTCTTTCTAAGTCCGTGAAGAATTGAGTTGGATTTTTGATGGGGATTGCATTGAATCTGTGGATTGCCCAGTGAAGATTCTGTGCCCCAGTGTAGGGGAATGCCAGGGCCAATAAGTAGGAGAGGGTGGGGTGGCAGGCATGAGTAGGGGGAAGGCAATAGGGGTTTGTTCTTGTTTTTGTTTGTTTGTTTGTTTGTTTGTTTGTATTTGGAGGGAAAACCGGGAAAGGAGAAATTTACATGTAAATAAAGAAAATACCTAATTAAAAAAAAAAAGAATTTGAACAAAAAAAAAATCCAAGTAAGCCACAAACAAACAAACCAAACAACAAAACAACAACAATGAAAAACAAGCCAATAATCAAGCTTTCTTATGACTTCTACTTCAGTTCCTGCCTCCCGGTTAATGCCTTGGGCTCCAACTCTGACCTCCCTCAGTGATGGAGTGTGACCTGTGAGTTGTCAGACATGTTGTAAGTCCTGTGCTCTACAAAGAGATTCTGGTTAGCACTTTATCACAGCACAGAAAAACACACTAAGACAACTGCCTTTATCCTCCCTGAAGCTCAAAGGAGAGATCTAGTAAGATCTCAAGAGAGATACAGACAGAAGCTGTAACATTGCCTTGGTCTTCCAAAAATTCGAAAGTAACCCATTCACTCGAACTTTAATTATACTAGATTAATCTGGTACCAGACCAATGTTTCTTTTGTCAGAGAAAAATAATTAAATTCTGGAATGTGATTACTTTCATCATTTAATCATATAAGGAGTTATTGTGAGTTCTACTCAACATATAAAATTTTCCTTCTTTCTTTCTTTGCTTTTTTTTTTGTTTGTTTGGTTTGATATGTTTAAATTCCCTTCCTTATGAAAGACCAGAATATTCTGGATGACATGTCTAGGAAGCATGTTGTAGATATATTCTTGTTATTACATTTTAAGTATAACACCAATTTATTTACGTAGAAAGAAATGCACTTTAATGGAATATGCACACTAAACAACCACTATAATAAACCAATTTTAAAACATAGTTTAAACAAACATGTTCAACAGTAGACTTCTAAATCAGTCTTAATTTCTTGTTTTTGTAGGCCATTTGAAACAGTACCAGGTTGAGTCTGTATTGAAAAATATTGAACTTATTAATGATTTTTAGAAAATTTTTAATTGAAGCTACTAAAAGAAATAACTAAAGTGAAGGTGATATGGTTGAAACAAGAAGAAAGCCAAGTTCAGAAAGCCCCGCAATGTGTGTCCATTCCCCCAACTTCCACTTACAACAGTACTCAGAAGAATGAGTTGAAGAGTTAAACTTTAATGAATAAGTTGACTCTCAGTGTCTTTTAGCTTTAATACTTGTTTGAAAAATTGCATTGACTTCATGAATCACAAAGTGCTTTGTTGTAATTTTTTATTGCTTCTTTTATTGCTATTTTTATTGTTTTGTTCTTAGAGTTGAGATCAGCAATCCCTTTTCCATGATCAATTGCATGACCAGAGGGATCACATCAATTTATTACTTGAAGTCAGAAGGGACATTTCAATATGCAGATAGATTCTGTAATTCCACTAGAACAAAATGTCCCATTGGTAGTTTCATAAAAATGACCCCTATAGGCTCATATGTTTGAATAATTGATCACCAGTTGGAGGAGCTATTCGTGAAAGCTTAGGAGGTGTGGCTTTTATGGAAGAGGTGTGGCAATGGGGACATGTTTTGAGGTTTCAAAAGCTGTTGCCAACTCCCGGTTAGCTCTCTCTGTTTCATGCTTACTCCTGAGATGAGATATGGGCTCTTGCTTACTACTTCTGCACCATGCCTGCCAGCCTGCCTGCCTGTGCCATGATCCCCATCAAGATGGCCATGGACTTAACCTTTAAATCTGCAAGCTCATATTAAGAATTTTTCTTTACAAATTGCTTTGGTTATGGTGTCTCTTCATAACAATAGAAAAGTTTAACTAAGACAGTTGCTGGATTCTAACCCTTCATTTTGCACATTAAATATTTCCGAGGGAAGTTTTAATACAGAATTCACTCCAATCCATTTCTCTCTCTGGTGTCAAGCCTAGACCATAAAGGTGAGCGTTCACTGCTTTAAATTAGTGGCAACTGATATAAAAGTTAAGATCCCTTTGAAATGCAGAAAATATTCAATCTCTAGACCATCTGCAGCAAATTTACAGCAAACACTCATGCATCCTCCATTACAGTTTTATGCCACAAACTAGGAATTTCTCCAAAGTTACAATTATATGATGCAAAACAGGTAATTTTCACACTGAACTCATGTTTTCATTCCAGGTCTTAGTTAATGTAACGTGATGGCTGCTGTTTGATGAATCAGCTTTCCTGTTAACTAGAGGTGCAGGGCCATCATGTAATGAAAACACTCTGTGCTTTATGGCTCCCCAGGCTGCAGTTCTGCATATTAAAATAGAATTTCAATCTCACTGTTAGAAATAAAATCAAGCCCAGCATCTGTGGTTTAAACAGAACTGAGAAAAATGCTGCTCATTTAATCTTAACAATATTTTTCATGCTAGACAGTATAAAAAAGAGGCCTTAGATATAATTTTAAAATGCCTATAAATTAGAAATAAATTCATAGAAATCAGCATAATAGTTCAGTGCATAGGTTAGTTCCTTACATGTACAAATTTGACTGCTGAAAGTTTTCTGTTCCAGTTAGAAGTTTCAAAATATTCACAAATTAGGGCTTCCTGCTGTTCCTCAAACACCTCTGGTAGCAGATCACTATCATTCTTCTTACTGCAAGGACTGAGCCTCTCTCAAGACTCACAAGACTTTCTGGCTTTGTTGGTAACGACTGTATCTCTACATTCAAGACAGAGAGATCATTTTGACAGCTCAGAGTAAAAGCTGCTGCAGCAAACGTATCAAAGAATTGGACATTCGCACTCTGATGATTTCTCCAATCCCATTCATACATGAGGATCACATGAGAGCAGAATATAAAGTACCTATAGCCCAAACTTCCTAAGTATTACTAGTAATTGTGATTACAATAAGTCCCATGGAGTACAGTCAGGATTTTCTAGCCATCCTCTGCCTTGCTCTTTGCTTGTGACTCACTCACAAACACAGGTATACACTACAGTCTCCCTGAGTGAGTCAAATAAGAGTTTTAGTGAATTTTTTGTCAGAAAAGTTTTATTTCAATACAAGATGGTACAACAAATGGAAATAAATGCTTAACGTGTTCCCAATACCTGGATTGCATAGATTTCATCTTGTTCAGTTCTGAACAACTCACTGCTCATAATGTGAAGTATTTGAAAACTAAGCACTGGGTCAAACACCCTGTTACATTTTTCTCAGTCAAGTATGATCAAGGAACACATGCAAAATGCACTAACTGATAAGACAAAGCCATACCTTTGATATTAGTTCTTGCATATACCCAAGAGACTATCTTCCTAATTAAAACTAAGTAAAAATATTTTCCTGGTTTTAAAGATAAATTACCAGTTATAAAGGGAAGAAAGCAAATTCTTCAAAGTTAAAGACAAAATCATGGAGTAGAAAATCTGGTAACTTCTTTTCCTCAGTGAGCCGGAATGTTTCAGGATGGACCAAGTATTTAATGTGTCCACTAGGAAAAACATGGCATGGAGGTATCTCTTTTCATCCTCTTATCAGTAATCAAACTTTGGTGCATTAATTTTCAAAGTGAAGAATCCCTCTGTATACCAAATAACCAACCAGGAATACTGTTCTAGTAATTAATTTAGTTTCTCTAACCTATAAAAAACAAAATGAGAAGAGTTGTAGCACTTTATTATGAGAGATATATCACTGTAAGTAACTTTCATATCTTTATCAATATTCCATATAAACTAGACTCACCTTGTTAAGCACAATCAATTCAATAACTTATGGAGCATTTAGGAAAACATTTATGTAGCAATTTAAATTCACATGTATCTCTGCTTGCCTATAGTGATGAAAATTAAAGACATTCCAGTCTCTATCTACTCCTTGTCTATTAGAGAAACAATGGACCTGTTTTGAATACTTATAGATACTGTCGATATTAAAATGAGTAAATTGATTTTGAAGTGAAAGAGAAGGCATGGTCTTGTGTGTATTCATGATGTGTATCTGCATTTCTATGTATATATAAAATGTAACAAATTTAACATAATGAATGGGAGACAGTTCCACAGTTTCTAGTTCTCAGATGTGGAATTTGCAACATTATGGAAATGGGAAGTTTCTATAACTCATTGATTAGGAGCTAAGCTTATGAGAAGGATTTAATGATTTTTATGTATGCCACTACTCATTCATGTTTAGCTTCAAAACTAGGAAGATGTTTATTTAGAGATGATATATCAAGCCACAAAGGGCTGTCACATGATGCAAGTAACTCTGTTAGCACTTTTCCAAGATTCAAAATTTCAGAACTCTGTTGCAACTCAGACATTATAGAAAGACCATCTAGCTTCACTGTGGGAATGAGATAGAGAGAAGGAAAGTTAAACACTTTAGGAGACCACAGTGGATAGTAAAAAGCAAGCCTCCACAATGCTAGCAGATATTGGTGCAAGGAAGGCTTGGAGAGATGTCAGTATACCTGTAGGGTCAATGTGACTTGTAACTTGTTTTACTAATAAGTGAAGAATTGTCTGAATATATGCTTGGTAGTGCTTGGTAGAGATTGTTTGGAAGACAAACATTGTGTAGTCTTATCACTTAGGTTTTTTTTCTGTAAACAATCATGCAAATAATTAAATATATAATCATACTTCTACATTATTAGAGTGTTATTAATATTAATCACTTTGGCTACATGAATATACCCCAAGAAATTCTTGAGATACATATTAACATATATGTACATATATGTAAACACTAAGTATGTATGTGTAGGTGTGTTTCATTGTCATTATTAGCAAAAAGACTCATGAATAATAATCAAGACACAATCTAGGGAAAATTATAGAAACAGTGACAACAAATTGCATAGTTAAGGACAGAAGCCATTGTCAAAGTGGACCCTAAAGCTGTTTTTATAGAAGGCTAAGGGGGAAATTGCCTGATTATACAAGAAAAAATATAAAACCCTTTACAATTTCATTCCTTTACTCAGGGCCTGAGGGTAGATACTGGCTGAATTTTTTTTTAAAAGAGGATGGAAAAGCTTCATGAAACTTGTTTTTGATTAAATAAAACACAGAAAAAATAATGAGGCACATACATATCAGTAGAATTGTACAAATCTCTTACTTATGACTGAAAAACCTATGGGACATCAAATAGGCAAATTTGAGCTGAGTGAGCAGATTGTCACTTTGAAGGTCCCTTTTCCCTATAAAATGATAAAATAACTAAAGGACCGAAACATTCTCCTTTTAGTTCTGTCAGTTAAATGACCCATTACCTTTGTACATGGGTAACAAGACTATAGGAAACATAAAGGACTACTTGAATCGACACAGTATCAAGCTATAGGAGAAGATAGCTTGTGCAGAAGGCCAAGAAAGGAAGGTTGGAGGCATATACTTTAGAACTAGTCTAACTATAGAATCCATTCTCTTCAAAGCAGCCATGTTTTGACAGATAAAGTCAAATATCACTAGTAAGCTAAATTCATTCTTCCACTTGAACACATTGTACTTACTATGTATGCTATTCTTGATAGTCCCAGTAATATAAGTTAACCAAAAAGGAATATTTTTAAGGGACAAAAGTTTGCTTAGACTACAAATTTTTTAGATAAATACTATAATGTCTAAAAATGAGGAGCACCACTCCTCATTGGAATTGGAATTTCAACCTTTTCATATAAAATCTTTTCTGACTCTAACTAAATAAGCCAACAGTGTGGAGCTATTTATCATATTATAAAATTATAACTCCTGTATGGTCAGATGATATTGTTGTGTAAATATGCTGGGTACTTTTTGCTACCTGACATAAGCTGGAGACACCTAAGAAGAAGGAACCTTGACAGGAATTGTCTCCACCAGATACGCTTCTATATCTGTGGGACATTTTCTTACTTGTTAAATTATGCAGAGGACTTAGCCCGCTGTAGGGCACTACCACCCCTGGTCAGGGGGCACTACCACCCCTGGTCAGGGGGCACTACCACCCCTGGTCAGGGGGCACTACCACCCCTGGCCAGGTGTTACAAAGGTAGCTAAGCATAAGTCTGAAAGCAAGCTAGTAAAGTTGTCTCTGCTCCAGATCCCTGCTTGGAGTCCTTCCTGTGGCTCTTCTGATGGTGGAATATAAACTGTAAGTTGAAATAGATCCTTTCCATACTGACTTTTGGGGCATGATGTTTATTACAGCAACAGAAACCAAATAGGACAATGAACTAGAAATAGATTGCAGCTGAGTATGCATGTTCTCCAAACTGGAGTAGACTCCTGTCTTGAACAATGGATTTACCTAGTTTACTATGCCACAATACCTTTGATTTTGAAATTCAGTGACCAAATTTGAGTCAAAATATTAATATGTAAGTTTAAAATTGTCTTTTTCTTTGCCTAATTCTTCTCAGTCTTTATAATAGTACAGTCCCTAAAGCATCATAGTGATGGTTCAACATGTGTCAGGAATAGTAGCTTGCCTTGGAGCTACTGTGATGATTATTGCCTATGGTTTACATATCCTTAATTTCATCTCTTCATTTGCTCACCCCCTAATGACCACAGCTATCTTATCCCTGCAGTTATTTAACAGTTTCCTCTATCATTAAGGTTTTCTATTTTGGAAGGAAATTTCTTTTAAAAAGGATGTTTGCAAGGAGGTGAAACAGCAGGATCTTCTAAGGAGAGGTAAGATGTTCCTTAAAAGCAGGAAGTAAACAACTCAAGTGGTTTCAGGAAGTCCCTGAATCTGAATAGATTCATAATCTTCTCCATCCCAAAGAGTATATAAATAGCAAGGACTGCTGAATGTTAGTCTCAGACAAGCTAAACAGCAATGAAGGCTCTTACACAAGTCCAGCCACCCAGAAGACAGAGACATACCAAACTGACTAGAAGATGTAAAGCCAGATATTCTGCCTGCAGTAGGAACCTGGAAAGGATACACTAAAACTTCTTGAACTGCCTATAGTCTATGCAGTGTGCTCTAATTTTGGTGAGCTGTCATCTAAGCTGTGATGGGCTTTGGTAATGCAGTTATCTTTAAGCCAATTCTCATGTCATCATTAGCTACTTTAAAGAATATTTTTCCCAATTTCTAAGTAAGGGAAATAAAACGGAAGCAGCTCTGGTAATCTCCCTTAGATTGAAAGTCTAATAATTAATGCAACAAGTCTCTAAAACAGAGATACCTTACTCTGAAATGTTTGGCTATGCTAGAGTCAGTACATCAGAACTCCTAAAGCGCAGAGTACAGATGATGCTACCCATCTTAAAGTGCCTTGTGTCCATTTTCTATAATAATTTACCACTCACTTAGTGAATTAAAACAACAGAAATTTATTCACTTACCACTTTGAAAGTCAATAGTCCAAAGTCAGATCTGCTAAACTCGGACATCAGCAGAGTTATTTCATTCCTCTTGCTTTGAAGGCAACTACACTGGGTGACTGCTCACATTCCTTGGCTTGTTCTCTGGCTGCAAAGTGTACCAGTCTTGGTCAACTTCTCTGCTGCTTCTTATACAATCTAACATTCTGATGAGGAACATTATGGTTACATTAGCTTCACCAGATAACCCAGGAAAATAGGAAAGTCTCCCCATCCATAATTTTTTATACACATGTACATATGCATACATGTTCATGTGTATGTGTGTGTGTGCAGATATACATGTGTACATGTGTATATGTGTTTATATTTGGTATTTTACTCAACCCATCTCCACCTTACTTTGAAGTGTAGTCTTCTAGTGTACCTGTAGTTATCAATTTAGCTAGACAACCTAGCCAACAAACTCCAAGGATCCTCTTATATATGCCCTCATAGTGCTGCATTACAGGAGAATACGGCTATACCTAGTTTTATATGTCTGCCAGGGATTTCACCTTAGTCCCTGCTTGTGATACAAAGACTACTGACTAGGTCATTTCCCAAAAAAAACCCAATGCCTAAATTTCTAAATTAATCAAATACGTTATTTTGATTGAATTGTGAAATGTCTCCTGTAAACTCACAAAGGGAAGATGCAGTCCCCAGATATTGGTGCTACTTAAGAGGTTCTAGAACTGCTTTTACATGGCTCCTCCTTGGCAGACCTGTAACTCTAGGGACAGGAGGTGTTATAGGATGGCGATGTTTATAGCTTATCACTCCCTTTCTTGAAATGCTGATGTGTGAGAAAACCACATCACAATGTGTCAGCTATAGCCAAAGTCCCTCTGTAGATATGCATCTCTCCCGTGATGGACTGCACCTTCTAACAACTTTAAACACGGGCCATTATAATTCTTTCCAAGGTTGCTTTTGTCAGGGATTCTGTCACAGTGATGAGAAATGTAACTAATTCATCTGCATAACTTCTTTTTCAATCGACAGTAATATTGATAGTTCTAGGACTTAAACCTACCTCATATTTAGAGGTATGTTTCAGCCCATCATGTGAATCTTCCTAATATCCAGATGAATTTAAAGTTATATAGAAACATAATTTTTTTGAGAAACATATAAAGAAATTTAATATGTTCTTCATAGTCACTGTAATGGCCTTAGAGTAATTATGGGGATATTCTTATCTTTCAAATTGGAAAAATGTCTTTCCAAGTATGAATAACACAAGTAGATAAATATATATCCAGTGATAAACATAACTGTTTGAGGTGTATCATTTCTCTGTATATAAAACAACAGCCTTTCTTCCAACTGATACTTATTAATGGGACAGAACATTAGAAAAATAGCATTTCTGTGCACCAAGGTTTTCTGTTACCTAGGCTGCTCTGTACTCGCTTTCTTCTATTTCTTTTCAAGCACAGGCATTATATTCACACTCATCTGCATTAGCCACAGTCCCCAATACACTCATTTATCTGATGCAAGGTTAATGTGGTATCAAGGAACTTTTTTTTTAGAATTAAAATTCCTTGTTATTGAACAAGAGTTATAACAACACCATCAAAGGCTTTGTGTTTGACTGTTACAAAGAGAAGAAAACCATTCTCAGAAACTAATATAACCTAGGGAAGAAGATTCTGATAATGACTTCTCCACATGACATTTCATATTGCCAGGATTATGAACGGGTCTAGCATGCCAGAAAACTGTATCATTAATTGGTCTTTATAACCATCTTCCCAACCTCTGAACCATATTAGCTAATAAAGGAGAACAGGGTTTGCATTATTTAGAGCCAAAGTAATTAGCAAGACCATCTCCAGACAAAACCAATATGTTTTATTATTGGAAATGTCTAACCAACTCCATTAACTACACTTTTGCTCTGTAAAAAATCACCCATCAAGTTTGCTGTCAAATATGTGCACAATGTCTTCTCATCAGAATTGTTGACAATGAACAGCAAACTTGATTTGAATTTGAATCTAAATAGTGGTTTCTACCAACTGGCTGTGAGTCATTAATGCTTTTATTTCCCTTTGGGAAGAAGGGAACTGGTTTATGTATCACAGACCACATTTAATTCTCCATATCTCATTCAGTCAATAGCAGCATTTGCTATCACATGTGCTCAAACTGAAAAGTGCTGACCACGAGGAAAAATAAATTAAAAGGAAATTAAATACTCTCTAACAGATGAACAGAGTCAATTAGTTATGAACTTTCGAAAGGAAGAGAAGGAATCTCCGTGGTTCGAAATGAGCTTGTTTTGCTTCTCTACACCATGTGTGCCCATGCACATGCACGTATATGTTAAAAGCACAGAAAGCACTCAGTCCTCCAGAGTAGGCCAGTATTCTACCAAGCAAGACTGCTCATACTGATTCCCAGTGGGAGCTCTCTTAACTGGAGAAAATTGTACATAATCTAGAGCATATAGAAATACAATACATCTCAAACTTTTACAAATAATAAATCATAAAGAAGTGTACTATAAAGTAATTATTGCCATGCATATAATTTTACTATTTACTAAAGACAAAAGAAAATTTGCATACTAATGAGATGGATGTGATATTTAATTTCACATACAAAATTAAATCGTGGCTGAGTATTTGATATTGCAGTCCATGAGGATCTTCAGTGTTTTCCAGTTAATTGATATTTTAGATATGTAATCATCAGCGCTGAGAACGCCACTTTGCATAAATCTATAAAACAGCAGAAGTATGTTTAGAGCTATTTAAAAAATTTTAGAAATTCTATTCTAATCTAAAACCAAAATAAATTGACTTTTTTTTTTAAGAAACTCAAGTCAGAAACCAGAACAGCAATAATTCTAACGAAACACAGTCCAATGATAAGTATACTTAAATGATGAAAGTAAAAAAAAAAAAAAAAAACAAAACAAACAAAAAAAACTTTATTTTTATTTTTTATAAATAACTTAGGTTGCTATCAAAGGATAAAACACACATGTAAAGTTAAGACACTGGAATCCACAAGAGAACAGAGACACAGATGAACATGCAGCACTGGCAGCAGCTTTCAGTGAAATTCTTGGCATGACAAAATACGCATGCACTGTGGTCTCATGTCTCCAGAGCTAAGGCTGGAAGAAGTTGCATAATGGAACTAAACGAATCAGAAATATGTTGACTTGGTTATGTATTTAGTTAGGAACCAAATCTCATCATTGTGAGTTCTGAACTATGTTATGCTTTGAACTCACTTTTTAAGAAGCTGAGGAAAGACAACAGTTTTAGAAAAACACATAGTTACATATCCTTTGACTAAAAATGCAAGTTTTTTAATGGGCGAGACACCAATTCATTCTACTTCAAGAACTGGCTTCCAAGTAGAGGATATGACATAGAAGCAGCATGCTTGCCTGGAATGCTTAAAGACCCAGGATCCGTCCCCAACTCTACAAAAGAAAATGTTCTCATCTCACTAAGTGTGAAACTCTTAGCTAAATCCTAACTGAAGCTATTTGGTCTAAGATATGAACTTTTCCCCTTACTCATAAACTTTAATAGTCGTATTATGTAATTTTAAATTTTCAGATAGGCATCAAGAGAACAATAACCTATGATTTACTTGCTCAAAAATAAATATAAAACTGGAGGAACTGTTATCATTAAAGACATGAAGATACTTGCCAAATACAATTCCAATTTGACACACACAAAACTGCTCCATAAAATATGTTTAAAACAACCCAGAAACTGTCAACACAGGTGATGAGATAAACAAAAGAACTGGATTAGACCACATTTTATATCAAAGTCATATAGCATATTGTTTATTTTTTAAGCAAAAGAACGATAACTAGCTTTTTTTCACAGACTTTCTTTGAATTACTTAATAAAGTGGCCAAAGTTTGTGTCAAAGTATTGGGTAGAGTTACAAATATCAACATGCAGGGTATTGTTAGTGATATCTCTACACTTTCTTCACATATAAAATCTATGCTGCAAGTCCTTTAGTATTACCTACTTCACCCTGTTCCATTTGTTGCACTGAAAAGGTATTGTAGGATGCTGCTTGAGAGCATGGGTTTTGGAGTCTCTGCTTCCTGCTTTGACTGTACTACTTACAAATTGTTATCTCTCCTTATTATCATGTAATGTAATGAGAATTATTTTAGTAACTGCCTTTGGGATTGTAGAAAGGACTTAATGAGAAAGTAGCACATAATCAAAATAACTTACAAAGAAGAATTTAGAAGAATCATATGAAAATCAGTATCTCAGAATTGAAAGCAAAGGTTAAAGCAGCACAAATTTCTCATTACATGTACTTTATTCTCATGTCACATGATCTTTAGAAGAGGCTTGAAACCAGGAAAGGAATGGACTGAGGAAAATATCAAGGTCCAAAAGCCTGCTGTGGAAGCCAAAGAGAACCTATGCCTCACAAATGGGTGCATTTGTGTTTCTATAACAATATATTAACAACACATATTAAATACATACAGTTTACATTAGTTAAATATCCAAAAATAGATTAAAGACCCTCGATAAAATACCCAAATAACATCAAATGCAAAGAAATTGTAAATAGATGGATATGGCATAGCTATAGTGGCTCAGTAGTTACTTAGTATTTACAAGATATTGGACTCAATTCTCAGTATCACATGGCAGGGGATAGTTAGGAGATATTAGCTATGTTAATGAGTAAATGAGATCTTAAAATAGTATCAAAATATCTTTTAAGGATTATTTGTTATTTGAACACAAGTTCCAGACCATTGAGAAGTAGGTATTTTGGTTTTTTATTATCTAGAGCTTCAGTTCTCAACCGGTGGGTAACAATTGCTTTGGAAGTCCAATGGCCATTTAACAGAGGCCTAATACCATTGGAAAACACAGTTATTTATATTATATTCACAAGAATAGCAAAATTACAGTTAAGAAGTAGAAATGAAAATAATTTTATGGTTGGGGCTCACCAAAGCATAAGGAACTGTACTGAAGGGTCACAGTATTAGGAAGGTTGAAAATCACTTATCTAGAGCTTTCTTCTGGATTCCCCATCAGACTACTTGGTGGTAGTTTCTTTTGGATCTTCCTATCACGATTCCTTAAGCATGACAAGTATAATTCAAGTCCTAGAGACTGAGGCATAGGGATTCTGCATTCACGACAGACTGGGTTATAAAACAAGACTTCATCTCAAAAGTTAAAAACAAACAATAAAAAAGGAGGGTCCAGGGTATGGTCAAATGCTTCCTTAGGATGCAAACGGTGGTTGGCAGAATAATTAGCATTGAAAGGTAAAACAACTGAATCAGAAAAGAAAAAAACAATTCTTGGTCAATACAACCATTGGTTTTTCTGTTTTATTAAGTTTTCCCCTTTTTGATCATTCTATTACTCTACCCATACCCTGTGAATAATGTCATCACCCTGTTTGACTGGCATTCTGAGGGTTTCAGGCATCTATGAGTTCTAAATCACATTTCCTCCAATGATTTGGCTGTGTCTATGTGCATGTATGTGTACGTTTGTGTACGTGTGTGTGTGTGTGTGTGTGTGTGTGTGTGTGTGTGTGTGTGAATGTCTGTGTGTCTGGGTCTGCATGTCTACAGTTACCAGCAGCGACTTAGATTATTACAACACAGTGCAGAGTAGGCATGTTACGTACTGTTGTTCTGTCTCATTTCCTAAACAACACTCTATAGTGATGTTCTTCAAGGGTCCTGGAACAACTGTCTATCTAGGGAGTCCTTTCAAGTTGTCCTAGCTCCCCTTCCTGCTTAACAACCTTACCACCTTCATGAGGTATCTAGCTCAAGCCATCAGAGAGATTACCTTGGCTGTCAGATACCGTGTGAGGACTACTGTCTTCTATACAGTTAATGAGAACTGCTGCTTCAAATTGATTGTTTTTCTCTGATTCCAGATGGAAAGTGAATTCAACCACTGTTGTTCTACTGGTCAGAAGGGTAACTCTACAACACTTTAACTTTATATTTTCATGAAACTTGAAGAAACTTTTCTTTTTCTGGAAAATACAATCCCTGACTTCTTTGCAGAAAAATTCAGCATCTCAGAAGAGTGATGGAAATCATAAAAAGTCCTCGGTTCTAGAATGTAAATTGTATACCTGAGTATCCTCCTCATCTCATACATTGTGCATACATCTCCATAAAAGAGAAGACAAAAGCTGGGCAGTGGTGGCGCACGCCTTTAATCCCAGCACTTGGGAGGCAGAGGCAGGCAGATTTCTGTGTTCGAGGCCAGCCTGGTCTACAGAGTTAGTTCCAGGACAGCCAGGGCTATACAGAGAAACCCTGTCTCGAAAAACCAAAAAGAGAGAGAGAAAGAGAGAGAGAGAGAGAGAGAGAGAGAGAGAGAGAGAGAGAGAGAGAGAGAGAGAAGCCAAGAGATTATCAGTGGAGATGAAGAGCCAGAAAAAGCACAGAAGGATTGTGGATGAGTTTTACAAGACTATGTTCATCACCTCAGTAAGTATTATTATAACCCATGATCCTCCCAATACTAGAGTTGCTGGTATACCCTAGGTAGTAGAGTTTATATTTAGGAAAACCACAAATGTAACCCTTGGAACTTGATCATCCTTCCAGATTGAATAGACTACAATGTATTTGATTCTTGTCAACTTCAAGATTTGGACTGCTTTTCTTACATTTATTTCACTTACTGGTCAGACAAGATACAATTAGCCCTCTGCTTACCCAAACAGCACAGCACTTTTAAAATTGAATCAATTAATAGTCAGATAGGTTTAGGTTTTTTTTTTTTTTTTTTTTTTTTACACTCCAGAATTTATTCCCTGCCCCACTGACACCTCCCCACTATTGCACATTCCATACCTCCTCCTCACCCCCTGTCTCAACAAGAACGTCCCTGCTCCCCCCTACTACCACCCACCACACCTGACCTCTAAACTCCCTGAGGCCCCTAGTCTCTTGGGAGTTAGGTACATCATTTCTGATTGAACACAGACACTGCAGTCAGTCAGTCCTTTGCTGTATTATGTTTTAGGGGCCCGAATATAAGCTAGTGTATGCTGCCTGGATGGTGGTCCAGTGTTTGAGTGATCTCGGGGGTCCAGATTAATTGAAACTGCTTGTCCTCTGACAGGATCGCCCTTCTCCTCAGCTTCTTTCCAACTTTTCCTAATTCAATCACAGGAGTCAGCAGCTTCTGTCCATTGGTTGGATGCATATATCTGCATCTGACTCTTTTAAGTTGCTTGTTGGATCTTCCAGAGCACAGTCATGCTAGGACCCTTTTTATGAGCGCTCCATAGCCTCAGTATTGGTGTCAGGCCTTGGGACCTCCCCTTGAGCTGGTTCCCACTTTGGGACTGTCTCTGGACCTTCTTTACCTCAGGCTCCTCTCCATTTCCATCCCTGTGTTTCTTACAGAAAGGAACAATTATGGGTCAGAGTTTTGACTGTGGGATGGAAACCCTCTTACTTATTTGATGCCCTGTCTTCCTGTTGGAGATGGGCTCTGTATGTTCCCTCTCCCTACTGTCAGGCATTTTTGAGTCCTGAGAGTCTCTCAACTCCCAAGTCTCTGGTGCACTCTGGAAGCCCCCTGACCCCATCCTGCAATCTCATTCCTCCCAAGGTTGCCAGTTTCAATTCTTTCTGCTGGCCCTCAGGGCTTTAGTCCTGTTCCCTCACCCAATACCAAATCAGGCTCTGCTTTATCCCTCTAACCCCTCCCATCCCTCCACTTTCACTCTCAGGTCCCTCCCTCCCACCTCACTTGTGATTGCTTTCTTCTCCCTCCCAAGTGAGACTGAGGAGTCCTCTTAGGCCATTCAGCTTGTTGACCTTTTTGAATTCTGTGGACAGTATCTTTGATATTCTGCACTTTTTTTTTTTTTTTTTTGCTAATATCCACTTATTAGTGAGTACTTATCATGCATGTCATTTTGGGTTTGAGTTACCTTACTTGGGGTGATATTTTCTAGTTCCATCCATTCCCTGAAAAACTCAGGATGTCCTTGTTCTTAATAGCTAAGTACTATTACATTGTGTAAATGAGCCCCATTTTCTGTATCCATTCTTCTGTCATGGGGCATCTGGGTTGTTTCCAGCTTCTGGCTATCACAAATAAGGCCACTATGAACATAGTGGAACATGTGCTCCTGTGGCATGGTGGGGCATCTTTTGGGTATATTCACAAGAGTAGTATTGTTGGGTCTTCAGGTAGATCTATTTCCAATTTTCTGAGGAACCTCTAGACTTATTTCAAGAGTGGTTGTACCTACCAGTTTTCAATCCCACCAGCAATGGAGGAGTGTCCCTCTTTCTACACATCCTCCTCAACATGTGTTGTCACCTGAGTTTTTGATCTTAGCCATTCTAATTAGTATAAGTAGACTCTCAGGATAGTTTTGATTTGCATTTCTCTGATCTCTAAGGACTTTGAACATTTCTTTAGGTGCTTCTCAGCCATTTGAGAATCCTCTATTGTGAATTCTCAGTTAGTTTCTATACCCTATTTTTCAATTGGGTTGTTTGGTTTTTGGTGATTAGCTTCTTGAGTTCTTTATATATTTTGGACATTAGCCCTCTATCAGATGTGGGGTTAGTGAAATTTTTTTCCTAATCTGTAGGTTGCTGATTTGTCTTATCGACTATGTCCTTTGCCTTACAGAAGCTTTCCAGTTCCATAAGGTCCCATTTATTAATTCTTGATCTTAGAGCACAAGCCATTGGAGTCCTGTTTAGGAAATTTCCTCCTGTGTCTATGAGTTCAAAGCTCTTTCTCACTTTCACTTCTATTGGATTCAGTGTATCTGGTTTTATGTTTAGGTCCTTGATTGGACTTGAGTTTTGTACAAGGTGACAAATATGGGTCTATTTTCATTTTTCTACATATAGACAGCCAGTGAACATAGCTCAATTTACTGAAGATGCTTTCTCTTTTTCCATTGTGTGTTTTTGGCATCTATGTCAAAGATTAGGTGTCCATAAGTGTGTGGTTTTATTTCTGGGTCTTCAATTCTATTCCAGTGATCAATGTGTGTGTCTCTGTACCAATACCATGCAGTTTTTACTACTGTTGTTCTGTAGTAAAGCTTGAGGTCAGGGATGGTGATTTCCCCAGTTGTTCTTTTATTATTAAGAATTGTTTCTGCTATTCAGCTTTTCTTGCCTTTCCTGATGAGTTTGAAAATTACTCTTTCCATGTCTTTAAATTTTTAACCTAATTATGTTAACATTTTTATTTACTATATTACCGTTCAGTTTTAAGCCTCAAAAAGTAGCTACTTGATTGCTACTTACTTTTAATATTTTAGTTACCAATGGAGTACAAAATAATCAGAAAAGCTACCTGACTCTATCTTCCTGACTTAGGTAGTTAATTAATAGGCTCAAAGCCTCATGAGTTGCCTCATGAACTACTGACCACCACTTTTGTGGTCCAGGTTTGAAAGATGAACAGCTACAACACAGGTGTTTCACTGCCCCTTTTCTTGGACAGTTTTCTCTGCCTTTCCTTTCTCATGCTCAGTGGTAAATTTTAGTTTATACTTAATTCTGGCTTAAAAAGAAAGAACACTATACCAATATCAAAAGCTCTCCAACTAATATTTAAAATGAATAAAAATGTCCTAAATATTGGCATAAATTGGTTGCTGAAAAAAATTCATCTTGACAGTCTTGGCTTATCATAATATCCCCAAAATGATAGGCTGAAACATTTTTCTATAATTAAAAAATATGAGTGTAGAGGCAAAACAGTTAGCATCCTACATCTTTCATCATATCAAGAGCCATCCTTTTCCAAATTTGCTGAAACATTGCAATAACTCATATATATATTCCTCCTCAGAATATCTGAGCATTCTTCTGAAATGTAGTAATGTGGACCTTCTCCTGTGAAACCTTTATCAAATTATTTACTTGTTTGTATTTGATGGATGACATTGTTTGCTTCTCATGAATGGACACAATATAGGTATTACTCTATACAATGCCTTCATTGCTTAGGGATCCATCCCATATAGAGTTACCAAACCTAGAAACTATTGTAGATGCCAACAAATGCTTGGTGACAGAAGTCTGATATAGCTGTCTCCTGAGAGGCTTTGCCCGTACCTAACAAATACAGAGGTGGATGTTCACAGCCAACAGTTGAACTGAGCACAGGGTTCCCAATAGAGGAGCTAGAGAAAGAACCGAAGGAGCTGAAGGGGTTTACAGCCCTATAGGAGGAACAATAATATGAACTAACCAGCACCCTCAGAGCTCCCAGGGACTAAACCACCAACCAAAGACTACACATGGACAGACCTAAGGCTCCAGCTGCATATGTAGCAGAGGATGGCCTTGTTAGATATCAAGGGGGAAAGAGCCCTTGGTCCTGTGAAGGCTCCATGCCCCAGTATAGGGGAATGCCAGGACAGGGAAGCTGGAGTGGGTGAGTTGGTGAGTTGGTGAGCATTTGAAATGTAAATAAAGAAAATATCTAATGAATAAAAGACGAAAAGAGTATGTGTTAATGTTATATATACTTAGTACTGTATTTTTTTCCATTTACTTCATTTGTGCTCCTCCTCCAAGAAAAATTATATTGTGTGTATCTTTGTTTCTTTGTCAGCATTCAAAGAAACCTCTTGATGGCTTCTCCTCATAATATTCCTCAGTCTCTAAGATGCTAACTAGCCATGGATCAAGATACTTCTATATGTACTATATCTGTTAGAGTCTTTTTTTCTAGTTATCATTTCAAAAAAAAAAAAAAATTATGAGGA
>JADRCD010220175.1:0-17714 GCA_019843815.1 Montemys delectorum
GGGATTATGTATTCAGTTGTAATGGGAAGAAATTATGAGAAGTGCTGTTTGTGGTCAGTCACAAGTTCTGTATCTGTCTGTTTTAAGAAAGCTAGCTCCATAATGAGAATATAGGTGCTGTACACTCAGATAATGAACCAGAGATACAAAATGGATCTCCCGCAGGGCTAAGAATTATGGTGAAAGATGTTTTTGGTTTTTGCTTCTGTGAAGACAGCCCAGCTTTCTATACTTTCTCTTTTTATCTACTTAGAATGATCAATTTTTTTCTAGAACAATTAATGAGAATGTGCTTATTAAAATATTTGAGAAATACTCAGTATCAGTTTACAGAAGCTCATACTAAGTTTTTGAAGCCTTAATTTGTTTTCTGTACAGTGTGCATCCCTTAGCATAATAAGATGACCTGTGATTAAGCTATGTGTTTTGTGGTGGAAGTTTATTAATAGAGCTGTTCTAGGTTCCATCATTTCCTTTAGATTTATGAGAGATTATGTGGCCATTGTGGAACAGCCAGACTCCTTATAGCTTAGGATCTAGGCCTTAAAGGATAAAACATGTTTTTTATAATTCTTTGTGTTCAGACATTGTTCCCTGAAAAGTAGACTAAATGAGACCTACTTGTAATGTACTCTTTTTTATATTAACCAAAACTACATTTATAAATACCATAGCTTTACTTTTTCTCCATGAAAAGGTGCTGCCTCCTGCTAAATATAAGATTTATTAGACAAAATAATTTAGAACAACATTTTAAGAGCTATTAGTACTGGGCACACTTAAGTGATTTCTATTGACTCAGTAACAGGAGCTTTAATCTCAGGTGACATGTTTGAAATCTTTACTAGTACTTTCTAATGATGTGCTTTCTCTGTGGTGGTTGATTCAGTTTGTGATGGATTGGGATTACCTCATTGATTCTTCCATGGCCAGAGCGAGGTTCACAATCTCACAGATTTCTAGTTATACATAAAGAATTAAAGTCAAAGTGATTTTGTGTGTGATGTGTAAACATGTAGTTACATATGTGAAAGTATGTATGTGTGTATGTAGATATGTGAGAACACATGTATGTATATATGTATATGTGTGTGTGTGTTTGTGTGTGTTTGTGTGTCTATGTGCATTCATGTACACAGGAAGACCAATCAAACTCAGATGTTTTTCTTGCTTACTATCCACTTTACTTTTTGAATCAGATCTCTCCCTTATTCTAGAGCTAATCCATTAATCTAGACTGGCTGGCCAATAAACCTTAGGTATCTTTCTGTCTCTGCCTCCACTATGCTAGAACTACAGACATGGGTCCCAGTGGTCGCCTTTTTGTAAGGGTGTTGAAGATATGAACTCAGATTTCCATGCTTGTATGGCAAGCACTTTGTTGACTAGGGCATCTATCTTCCCAGCCCCCACCTCAAAGTGACTTTCAGAAGGAAGAGTCTTAGATATGTGTTTTAATTTCAGGTAAACAGGCTAATAATAACAATAACAATAATAAGACTAATAATTGTAATAATAATAATAATAATAATAATAATAAGACTTTAGAAGATAGTTGTGCCCTGGGAATATTTGCATAATGGTAAAGAAATTGAAGAGGTGGATATCACTGTGTGTTATCAATGCATCTTAGGAATACCACCTTCCATCCCAGCTACTGTAGTACAGCAGGTAAGCCTGGGAGGAACATGGAGATGATCTGTGGTAGAGAACCTCTGAACTTGTAACCCAGCTGCATAATCTGGGGAAATGAGCACTGTAATAAACAGATGAGATGCCCACAGGGAAGAAAGCAGCCAAACAGTAGCCAAGAAAGTGGTCTGGGGAACTTGCCTGAAGTACAGACAAGGACAACCACTTGATGGGTAACCTTGGAGCTGGCTCTGCTACAAGTACAATTGATTCTCCATCAGGTGCCAGTGTCTCTGCTGACTAGTGAGTATCAAAGGGATTATGCCCCTCTTATAGAGGACCATGAGAGCAAGGCCGGGCTTTTACTTAGTGAACTGGCCACCATAAAAGAAATATTAAAATGCAGGTGCAAGAGTAATGTGAGTTCAGGGTCAGATAGTGATTGACTCAAGTGTGATGGTTACAAAGCTATGATGATAAAATAGAAGTTGATAAATACACAATTATGTTAAAAGGGTAAAGGTGGTAGGTGCACATTTACAATGATGGGGTACAAGAAACAAGGCAAAACCAAGTTATATCAGGGACATTAGACCAGAATGTGACAGACACAACATACTGAGTCATTTCATGTGTTTTAGAAATGTATGGAAGCTATTGGTATTGCCCTGCAGTAGAACACTTGATTAACATCTATTGAGGTACTGAGTTCAGTTACTTGTGCTGAGAAAAAGAAAAAAAGAGAGAAATATGCTGAATACTTTTAATATTCCAGATTAATAATCCTATGCAAAAGGGATACAACAATGGTTAAGTCTGGAAATAGACATAATTTTTACCTACTTAATGTTCTTGTTTAACTGGTCCAAAGATAAAAATTAAAAAGACAAAAATATATATTATTATTTTGTCACTATTTTGTCTTTACTAGTACTTTCTTTATTTCTTTAAAATTATGTTTAATTAACAGGTAATAACTGTACATGTTTATGGGGGTCTTTTTTGACAATTTGAAGCATGAGGATGCTATAATAAAATCATGGTATTTAACATGTTTATCATCTCATCATTTACCACTTCTTTGTAGGAAGAACATTAAAAATCTTCTTTTTCTTTTAGCTATTTTTAAATAAAATATATTATAAAAAACACATAAAGAAAGCCAAAGATAAAAATATTCACAATCTCAACTTCAACCCCAATTGTACCAAGGAAAGAAACACATTCCTGTACCTGTTTCAACTCATTTTCCCCAGTGTATTCCTTTCCAGTAGTTTTAAAATAAATTTATGAAGATCCTTCAACATACCTATGTATTTTGATGAGTTATGTTTTGCTTATTACTAAACAATGTTTCAGACAGATGCACAAAGTCACTACATATAAACATCTATTTAACAGTCATATAGCCAATAGTTTAAATTTTACCATGACATATGAGTTTATTTCCTTGTTTCTTTGTGAGCACTTAGATTGCCTATGATTTTTTGTTATAGGTAGTTATCAGCATCTTTAGCTTAAATGGCAGAAGATCCTAAAGTTTTCAGAACACAGTACCAAACCTATAGGTTGGGTTTGAAGATTGGAATCAATGAAGGAACAAAGTTGGGGAGGAGGCTGCGTCAGAGACATCTGAGGCACAAAGGAGGTTTCTTCCCGTCATTTCACACAAGCATTAAATCAGTTAGCTCAGAGTAATTGACTAGGCCCCTTCTCTGCTAACAGGCCCTGGTTTGTGATATAAGGAAGCCTCATGGTGATTCCGTCTTTCTACTGGAGGTGGATGCTACAAGTTCCCTTTCCCCATGGTTGGGCATTTTATCTAAGCTCTCTCCCTTTGAGTCCTGATAATCTCTCACCTCCCAGGTTTCTAGTACTTTCTAGAGGGACCTCCCACCTCCAACATCTGATGTTGCATATCTCCATTCCTTCTGCTGGCCCACAGGACTTCTCTCTAGCCCTCCAATACTTGATCATGTTCCCTTTTTCTCCTCCCTCTCTCCTCTCCCATGTAGGTCCTTCCCTTCCTCTGCCCCTGTGGAGGGATGGGGTTGCCATCCCACAGTCAAAAATTCTGACCCAGAATTGTTCCTGTCGAAAAGAACTACAGGGACAAAAAAAGAGACTGAGGGAAAGGAGATCCAGTGACCAGCCCAACTTGAGAGCCATCTCAAGAGGAGGCTCCAAGGCCAGATACTATTACTGATGCTTTGGTGTGCTTACAGACAGGAGTCTAGCATGGCTGCCCTCTGAGAGGCCCTCCCTGCAAATGACTGAGGCAGACATATACTTACACTGAACCAGTGGAGGGAAGTCGGGGAATGCTGCAGCTGAACTAGGGAAAGGCTGGAAGAAGCAAAAGAGGAGGATGACCTCATAGAAAGATCAGTAGTCTCAACCAACTTGGACCCCTGAGATCACTTAAACACTGAGCCACCAACCAGACAGCATGTGCTAGCTGGCCCATATACATCAGAGGATTGCCTGGTCTGGCCTCAGTGGGAGAAGATGTGCCTAATGCCCCAGGGAGTGGGGAGGTCTGACTGGGGTGAAAGGGTTGGGACATCCTCTAGGAGACAGTGGGGAGGAAGGGGATGAGGAACTGTTGGAGTACAAACCATGAGGGGGATAATGACTGGACTGTAAAAAATTAAAAATAATGATAATAATGACAATATTAGTGATGATGATGATGATGATGATAATAATAATAATAACAATAATAATAATAGTAAATGAGACAGCCTAAGGCAGGTTGTGATTATCTTTGTCTTAATACCAGGGAACACCTTGGAGAAATCTTATTGGCAATGGAAGGAGCTTCCTCTCTAAGTGCAGTTTCTTAGGTGAGCAAACGTGATTCAGTTCAAAGACAAGCACTGAGAAAAGCATTTTACTACATGTCCAGGATCGCAGCATTTGGGAAGCAGAATCAGGAATTTTAAAGAATTTGAGGCTATCCTGGTCTACATATCAAGTTGAAGATCAGTCTATGGTATACAGTGATAACTTGGTGTGTGTTTGTTAGAGAAAGAGAGAAAGTACGTGCACACACACACACACACACACACACACACACACACACACACACACACACACATTATTCTCCTGCCGTATACATGTACAAAACAGAGCAAAATACCCACTGACTGTATTGCTTTAGTTCAAGCAAAGTGCTGGCTTTGCTCCCCAGTAAAGATAAAACTGAAGTAACAGAAGGGAGGTAGAACAAGGAAATATTTTATGTGTTAAAAAAAAAAAACTTGGAAAAAATGCTGCAGTAACTACAATTAAGAAGAATGTCTTTTTCTGAAACAGTTTTGCCAATTCTTGTGAATTTTTATCTTTCCAAGAGGGCAGCCTGTAGCAAAACTTAAGCTTCAGGACTCGAGAAATTGCTTGTCCCATTCAATATGGCAGCCTACCCACTCCCTGGTGCTCATTCTCTATGGGAAAGAAGACACATGCTAGACAGATAGTTTTCATTTCAGACTTTGAAAACAACTTCTGAAGGAAAAATGTACAATTTTATTGATAAAAAAAATAAATAAAGCAGTACTCCTTGAAAAGAAAACCTAAGCTGGTATCACTAACATGCCTCAGTTTGAGCTTTTCTTTATGCCTATTGTGCCTGGGGTTATTATTGTAGCACCTCATACCTCCTGCATGGTATCTTCTCCTGTGACTTTTAACATTTACCAGCCAAAAGAATATCTATTTCTTCAATGAGCCACCAAAGGTGTCTATAAGTCTATCAGACACTGTTGGTTGAAGCTTGGTACTTTATACACTGTCTCCATTTGTATCTAGTTGTCTTTATTCAATTTGTTACTTTCTTTGTTTTGATTTTTCCTTATAAGTCAGTTCAGAATCTCTTAAGATGTTTCACAGATTTGTGATGGAGAATATATTTAGTAAATGTTCATCTTTTGAGGGCGTACTTTAAAAGAAATTCGAGGCAAAGACAACAGATGGGTTCCAGAAAACACACAGAGGGAGTCTACCACAAATTTCGTGTGTGGGAGGGGTGCTGAGGCTGGCTGGCAAATCCATTTGGAGAGGAGCCTCATGTTCATGAAAGAGCTCCAGTTTAGACTTTGACATCTCCAATGTGTAAACCCTAATGTCACAAAGTAACACTGTATAGGGTAAAGAAGGATAACTTACAAGATTTTTCTTATGAGACTCTAGAGAACACAGGATCTACGTTCTAATTAAACTGTAGTTATCTTATTGCCAGCATAATTAACTGTATGTTTCTGTGCTTTTAACAGCAGCTTTATGGAGGTGTCATTGAACAGTGCATTGCTAAGGCACATGTGTTTGTAAGTTTGACATTTGTCTACATTTACAAAGTAATCCCTAAGAAAATCATCTGAAAATTGCACTGAAAACAACCAGTCTACAAATTTTTATTTTCCTTTTGTAATGTCTTCCCTCTGTACTTCCTGCCTCTGCCTCTGGTACTTGTGGGTGTGATTTCTGCCAGCACACATCAGTTTGCACTTCCTCACCTGTTTACCAGTGGATCTGGACATTCTCCACTCTTGCTGTTGCCATGTTTTTTCATTCAGGATAATTACTGAAATAATCCACAGCATGGCATGTATCGCTAGCATTTTCGACTTAATTGCTGAGAAGTTTTCCATCTAGTATGATCATTTGAGTTCCTTCAAGATATTGGAAAAATATATGCAATGGATCTTATGTACAGTGTTTACAATGACTTGTGCTTGTCACCTACTTTGGGGTAAATCTATAGAGTTAAAATGGGTAACTCATATGGTAGGTATTGTTTTTTTTTCTCCAAAGTGGCCATTTTATCTTATACTCCCAGTGACTGTGTATGAGAATTCTATTTGTCACACAGCACTCAGTATAATAGTTTTTCTTGTCATTCTATTACACACATAGTGTCTTTCATTTAGGTTTTAGTGCCATCCCATAGGTCTCATATGCTTTATCTGTACTTTGTTCTTCCTTTATCATTCTTATTGTTTGGATGTTTTAAGTCATATAAGTTATCTTTAAATCACAGCGTTAGTTTTCCACATAGCTATGTCATTGGTGAGGTTTTCTACTGAGGTTTTGTTATTTGACTCATTGGGCTTCTTATTTCTGAAAAGTGCCAGTTTGATTATTTTAAGGATTTCTACATGCCTCTAAGATTGTTCATTTAAATAATATGTTGACTCCTTTATTTCATCTAGTTATTTATATGTGTTCCCTTTTAATTCATTCAGGAGTTTGTGTCCTGCTTTATTTCATTAAACATGTTTACAATTATGTTTAAATACTGGTGTGGGATTTCAATAAGTCCATTTTCACCAGAATTCATTACTATATACTTTGTAATTTCTGGAATAATCCTACCACCTTAATTTCTGTGTTTATTTTGTTTCTTCATTCACTGAGAGTTGAAAATTTGAGGTTAGATTGTTAATTTGAAATTTTTATCATTATGTTCTTTGAGCTGAGATAGTTGAGAGGTTGTTCATCACCAGTAGACTTAGGTATAGCTCAGTAAATACAGCACTGATGCATGAGCTTAGAGAAGCAGGCATAGTCTATGTAAAAATGTTTGAAGCAGTATATTTACTGCAGAAGCAACCACTACTGATTTAATGCCTGCTATACAAATGTAGTAATAATCAATTAAAAATAAGCTCTCAACTACAATAATTTATGGGAGACAAAGAACAAGAGTAGTACATTGTAAGCTAAGGTATTAGTTACTAATGGGAGGAATGGAAAGAGAATCTTTTGTAAGAGTATTGATAAGGTCTTGTTTCTGTGTTAAAACACTGGAAAAAATACAAGTTGGGAAATAAAGAGCTTATTTTGGTTTGCAGGTTATAGACCATTACTGAGGGAAGCCAAAGAAGGAATTCACTGCAGAAGATTAAAGCAAAAACCACAGAAGAAAGTATGTTTCCCCTGGCTTGCTCGGATACCTTTCTTATATAGCACAGGCCAACTTGCCAAGAAATGGCACTGTCCACAGTGGTATGGGTACTTTTGCATCATTTAGCAATTGAAAAAATGCCTACAGACATGTTCATAAGCCAATCTGATCATGATCACTTTTCAGTTAAGGTTTCCTCTTCCCAAAAGTGTCAAGTTGACAACAAAGATTAACCAACATGGGATGGATACTAAAGCAACAGAGTAAAGTAAAGAAGGATGAGTAAATAGAAGGAGTATCAGGATATTCTTTGAGTAAATGGAATTTAAAGATTATTTTTGATATAGAGACTTACAGTTAATGAATACAAAGAACTGAGGGAATAAAAGAAAGCAAATATGAAAGAGAAATTAGGGGGAAAGTTTATGAATGGTAGGTAAGAGAAAGAGAAAAACAATAAAAATAACGCTGAAGACAGAAAGAATAATCTTAAAATCAAAGTTAACATTACAAAAGTTAAAACAACTCAATTACGGACTATTTATGCAGGAGAGAAGATTTCTTTCAACTTTAGATGTTTTCCTTTTCACTTGACTCTTTGCCTTCCTTTGGATTGTATTTCTTTGTAATTCTATTTTGTTTTTTGTTTTTCTTTTGAGTTTTTTTTTATTGGTTTAAGTTTTATTGCATTATGAGAATAGATACATGACTTCAATATATCTGAATTTGTTAACATTTAAAAACATATTTTAAGTAAATAGAATTACATCACATTCTTGTTTCTCTTTTGCACCCCAACTCCTCCCTGAGACCCCCTTCAATACCTGCAAAACCTTTCTTTTTTATTTTATCATATTCTTTAAAATTTATAAAATATTGTAACAATAAAAATGAGTATTATAAAAATTATTTGATATAAAACAACAATCAATTGAACAGTCTTATGTAGATGCTTGACTACAGTAATACATTTGTCTCAGTATAAATTTGAAATAATTCCAAACATATTAAATGTATATTTTAAAATAATAAATCTACTATTTTCTTAAATGAACATACATAGATAAAGTCTTTTTGTTTCTTTGTTTTGTTTTTAGTAGAGCTTAAAGTCTTGGCTCTTACTGTGGTACAAGCCCAAAATAAGAACAATTTTTAGACATTGGAGTTCTTTGTAATAAGGCTGTACTTCAATGACCCTCACATCACCAAAAGATTTTACCTACCTTGTAGCTAAGCTGAGAGTTGACAGTTCTGCTACGCCAAGGCATGAATTGTAGGCGTGATTATTGGATACAGATTTCCTGCTATGTTCAAAAGTATTTGACTTGAGTAATTGTCTTCATTCTCAGCCCACAGAGAACAGGTTACATTCATTTAAGAAATGGTATGTGTATTAAGATGGTCTATCCATGAAGTCATTCACTGTTTCAGTGAACATTGGTTCTGCCTGGAGGGTGGCACAGACATTAGGTGAGGGTAAGAATCTGGTTCATTGGCTGTGGTGATTTTGAAAAGCATTCATCTCAGAGAAAGAGTAACTTATAAAGTCCTCTTCCTCAAACTTGATACAATAGTTACAAACATCAAGCAAAGCATTCAGTCTCACTCTTTGTTGTTCTCTTACAAGCCACCTCCCAAGTTAATTGTCTATGTTTCCTTTGGCTGTATAAACTTCTGAAATATGTAAGCTGTTTTGAAAACCATACTATAGTGTAAAAACATCAAATAAACAATCATACTAATAGAGAGGCTGAGATAGAAGAAGCCTGATTTCAAGACCATAATGTGGAACCCAGCAAGACACTGTCATGTACAAACAATCAGTAAGTGTATATGGATTGTATAATATTGGACCTATTTCTCCAGTTACCAAATTAGAGAGACCACTGGATGACAGCCAACAAATTTCTAATTCCTCATATTATTGGATTTCAATCAATTATGATATATCGGTAATATTAATTTTCATATTAATATGTTAAGAAAAGTAATTATTACTTCCTGTTGTTTTTATTGTTAGAGGTAGAATTAGTTTTGTGTGGGTTCTTTGAAAGATTACTTTCTTGCTTCTTCTAGAGTGTAGTTTTGCTCCTTATGTTGATGTTTTCCATCTATCATCCTTTGTAGGGCTGGATTTGTGGAAAGATATTGTGTAAATTTGGTTTTGTCATGAAATATCTTGTTTTCTCCATCTATGGTAATTGAGAGTTTTGCTGGGTATAGTAGCCTGTGCTGGAATTTGTGTTCTCTTAGAGTCTGTATGACATCTGCTTAGGATCTTCTAGCTTTCATAGTCTCTGGTAGAAGTCCAGTGTAATTCTGATAGGTCTGCCTTTATATGTATGTTATTTGACCTTTTCCCTCACTGCTTTTAATATTCTTTCTTTGTTTAATGCAGTTGGTGTTTTGATTATTATGTGATGGGAGGAATTTCTTTTCTGGTCTAGTCTATTTGGAGTTCTGTAGGCATCTTGTATGTTTATGGGCATCTCTTTCCTTAGGTTGAGGAAGTTTTCTTCTATAATTTTGTTAAAGATATTTACTGGCCCTTTAAGTTGGAAGTCTTCACTCTCTTCTATACCTATTATCCTTAGATTTGGTCTTCTCATTGTGTCCTGGATTTCATGGATGTTTTGGGCTAGGATCTTTTTGCTTTTTGCATTTTCTTTGACTGTTGTGTTATTGTTTTCTATGGTATCTTCTGCCCCTGAGATTCTCTCTTCTATCTCTTCTATTCTGTTGGTGATGCTTGCATCTATGACTCTTGATCTCTTTCCTAGTTTTTCTATCTCCAGAGTGGTCTCCCTTTGTGATTTCTTTATTGTTTCTATTTCCATCTTTAGATCCTGGATGGTCTTGTTAAATTCCTTTTATTGTTTGTTTGTACTTTCCTATAATTCTTTAAGAGATTTTTGTGTTTCTTCTTTAAGGACTTCTCGCTGTTTACCTGTGTTCTCCTGTATTTCTTTGAAGGAGTTATTCACGTCCTTCTTAAAGTCCTGTATCATCATCATGAGAAATTATTTTAGATCTTAATCTTGCTTTTCTGGTGTGATGGTGTGTCCAGGATTTGTTAAGGTGAGAGAACTGGGTTCTGATGATGTCATGTAACCTTGGTTTCTGTTGCCATCTGGTTATCTCTAGTGCTACCTGCCCTGGCTAAATCTGACTAGGGCCTGTCCTACCTGTGATCCTGGTTGTGTCAGAACTCCTTAGAGTCAAGCTGTCTCTGTGATCCTGTGATCCTGGGATCCTGTGATCCTGGGCATGTTACAGCGTCCAGGAGTGGAGCTTCCTTTGGGTGTTGTGGGATTGGCTGCAAAATTTGCACCCAAGGTCTGCTCAGATCACCAGCTCAGAAAGACTGGAAGGAACCAGTGTCACTGGGCAGGCAGAGTTCCTCCGTGCCTGGGTCCCACTGGTCCCAGTTACTCCCAGTGTTGGGACAGATGTTGTGTCCTTCCATTTTGGTTTTATTGTTGACCTCCTAGATGTGATTTCTCACTTTGGTGCTTACTTTAGAGGTCACGATTCTGCTCATTATGAATTTCATCTGGTTGGTTGCTATATATTTTAGTTTCACACTATAGACATTAGTGAGATTTTTTCAAAGATACATTTGATTTTATTTGATTATATTTGGTCTTTTAAAAACCTTGAGTGCCATCTGTTGTACAAGCTTATTTTGGGAAATGCAATCTGATATTTTGATGTATAATTATTGGGCAAAAATAAAATTAGGGCAATTTGAATATCTGTTATTTCAAACATGTATTGTTTGTGGTAGACCACTCAAAATAGTCCTTCAGCCATTTTCAAATATAAACTATATTAATATTAATTAGAGTTACTGTACTGTGCAGTACAATACTACAACTCATTCCTCCTATTTCACTATATTGAGGTCTTGCTTGCATGGACTGTCAGATTAGATCACAGCAATGCTTTATTTAGGTTTAACCATTTCCCATTGCTATTACAAAGTTTTTTCTGTGTCAGTGTCCTGAGGTTTTCTAAGCTGGCAGACAGGAGCAGGAACTTGCCCAGCTCTGCATGAAGCTAAGTATTTCCATTCATTCAGAGTAATTTTTCCCACCCTAAAATGTTTTTCTCACAAGCATATCCTCATCAGTTCTGAGATAGAAATAGTGTAACCACTCTTGTAGGTCCTCCAGGGTATCATCTTTGCCTAGTTGTGTTCTCTTCAACATTCTAGTCTGCGAAGCCTAGTTTTTGGAAATCCCTAGACTCAACTTAGTACCCTTGACGCTTAGAGGAAATGAGTTTACTCTACCCTTAATTATTACTTAGAGACAGCTGAAGATACACGATGAGTCAATTCTAGCTGTCCTCTCCACTCCATGAGCTACCTTGCACTTTTTTTGATGACCAGTATCTTGTTCATTGGCTTAGGTAATGTTTCTGTACTTTAGGTGCTTCACATAAGAGAGCAAATTTTATCTGAAAGTCTATCCTCCCTGGGAAGGAGTAAGTAGACTCAAAAATGTTTGTGTGCTTCTAAGCTCAAGTTTATTTTAAAGCAAAGTTAATAACATATTCTAAACATTGTATTCCTAAATCATTTATCAGCAGTTCCTCTTTGAAAACAAAAAATGTATGTTTACTTGTGTAGATTCACAAAGTGTATAGGTAGAAGTTTCACTCATGCACAGTGATTCTGTTCCAGGTACTTAAGAGGTGATCTGATTGTAGGGAACTTAGCGTGTGGAGTTAGTAGCTGTGCAATGGAAGTTGGATGTAAGTAAGTCACATAATGCATCCACACGCAAAGGCAAAATGGAAAGTGCTGCCAAGAACCTCTTCTGCTTGATGTATAATGTCTTTCTGGAGTTCATTTTACCAACCCTGCAGAACCTGGGGGTATAGTGTAATCCTGTGAATTACAGTATTATACATTTAGTACGTATCTGCATGTGCCCAAGAAAAAACAAAGTACTCTGGAACTTAAATATGTTTTGATATTTTGTCTACATTCTTTTTTTTTCTTTTTCTTTTTATACTTTTTTTTTTTTTAGGTTTTTTTTATTTACATGTAAATTTCTCCTTTCCCAGGTTCCTCTTCAAAAAACAAACAAACAAACAAACAAACACAACAAGAACAAACCCCTGTTGCCTCCCCCCTCCCCATGCCTGCCACCTCACCCTCTCCCACTTATTGGCCCTGGTATTCCCCTACACTGGGGCACAAAACCTTCACAAGGCCAAAGACCTCTCCTCCTATAGATGATCAAATTTGCGATCCTCTACTACACACATGCTGCCAGAACATTCAGTCCCACCCTGTATAGTCCTTGGTTAGTGGTTGGGTCCCTGGGAGCTCTGAGGGTACTAGTTAGTTCATATTGTTGTTTTAAAAACTGTTGTTCTTTCAACTTCTACATAGCCGGCCTTTCAGTATGACTGAAGACAGGCACTGTTGAGGGTGAGTCATGCGTCTGGAATTTATTATCTACTTAATGAAGGCAAGAGGTTTTGTCTCCCTGATCTTTGATCTCCTATTCTGCATAATGAAGGTCATGATACCTAAATTGTTGGGGTAGGTCATTGAAAGAGATGCAGTGCATAGAGTTCCTAATGTGTAGCCAGGAATTGCATGATGTATTTGCATTAATCGCTACTCTCCATGGAATGGAAACAAATAAGTTGTGAATGCAATTGGCTCTCAGGATTATGGAGTCGAGAGAGTCCAAAAATTTGCATATGGTCTGGCAAGCTAGCGACCCAGAAAGGGCTGTTGTTGCATTGAAGCTGAAAGACTGGAGGACTCCTTGTTAGGAAGGTGTCTTTTTGTTCTGTTCAGGGTCCTAACTAATTGGGTAAAATCCACTGCCACTGTGGAGGGAAATCAGTTTTTACTCAAATTCTACCCAATTAAATGCTGATTCATCCAAAAATCCTCATAGGAGCATCTAGAATAAGGCTTATCTAGACACGACAGCATAAGCAAGCCTATAAAGAGCTTACCCAGCATTGTGTCTATGCACATTCAACTCATCAGCTTTTATAGTAGGTGTTTTTTCCCAGAGTGATAGCAAAGAAACTGATGCTTAGAAAGATGAAGCAACTTGTGCAGAACTTTAATTTGAATTAAATTTAATTTAAATTGATATTTATCTGAAGAGGTAGACAATGCCTTTATGATTACAATGCGTTTCAGCACATTGGTTTATACACAGCAGATGCTCAGACCTTGAGGTGAATGAGGTTTCAATCACTCTCTTCTTCACTAATCCAAGAACAACTAAATGCTTAGGTCCAGGTCGTTTCAGTCTTTTATTGTTGATGTTTGCATACGTGAATGGTACACAGCTATCACTCAATAAAGTGACACGAGAGTACAGCTGGAGATACTGTTTTGAACCTCTTAATCATTGCACTAAATTGTGTTTTTCTTCATGATGATTTTATATAAATATCAGCATCTTAAAAGGAAACAAAGTCAGATATGTTAAGGATTCAGCCATCAAAAGTTTGTTTTCAACTTCTGTGCATATGCCTAAAGGATTCTATATAATACTACAGAGGTGCCAGCTGAATTGTGTTCATTGCTGCTCTATGTACTATAGTTATAATGTGTAAACAGTCATATTGTCTATCAACTGGTGAATGAATAATGAAAATTTGGTAATTATACACAAAAGAATTTCATTCAGTTATAAAAGAAAATGAATTTTGTAAGTAGATGAATACAACTGAAAAATCTTGTACTGGGTGGGGTAACTCAGACTCAGATAAGTGGGCCTTAGCTTCAAATCTGTGGATGTGTGTATTTAAGTTAAAACACCTATAGAAGCCATACTGATGACTAATATTGTTGTCAAGTTGACACACCTGGAAAAGTCTATCTTCAATTGAGAAATTTTATCATATTGGTCTGTGGGACATTTTTTGATCAGTAAATTTTGTAAGAGGACATAGCCAACTGTAGGAAAATCCATCTCTGAGTAGGTTAGCCTGAGCTACAAAAGAAGGGTAGCTGATGATGACCCTGGAACAAGTTAGTAAGCCACATTCTTCCATGGCCTCTGCCTTACTTCCTGTCTCCAAGTTCCTTCCTGCTTGAATTCTGACTATGAGTCCTTTCAATAAGGGGCAGTAATCCATAATATGAAATAAACCCTTGCCTCTCAAAGTTGAGTTTGGAAACAGAAACAAAGTAGAACAGAGGGAATATGGTACTGGCCTAGACCCTGAGATATGTATCTTTTCCACTTCACAGCAAAAGTCTGCCAGGTTTCTATGGTTATTTTTATGTGAGGAGATGAGGAGACCTCATGAATAGCTAGCAGTTTTCCCACTGAGAAAGAGGATTTTTCCTTCCCTCAAGTTCTGCAGGAGATATCTCAAGATTGTTGGGTTTTAAGTTATCCTTTCAATAACGAGGAGTCTCTCTACAGCTTGTTCTGCTTGGTTATATGCCTGCCTTTGGATCTTCTACCAAAGTTTCTGTTTGCAGACTTAACAAAACTTTAATGATAACATCTGTTAAACAGCACGAGCTTGACATTCCCACCACGAGTCATGGCCTTTGGCTTAGAATAAATATGTCTTTCAACTAACACAGAGAATGTGATGAAACTCAGAATGCAATAAAACATGTTTCCTCTGGTGTCTTACAGTGTACTTCACTTTAGTAAGTTTACTTCCAACTCACCAAAAAAGGATGCACATCTCATCTCGGGGCAAGTACCACCAGAGAACTTCATCTAGACAGGGTTGTAGAATATTTTTCAGCCTATGTCTGTGCTTCTCACCAAACCCACTCACCCTTTTCTTTATTCTTAGGACAGTTTTTGAGGCATGACATAGCATGTGAGTTTGGCTCTGAGATCAGAATTTCTGCCTTTACACCTTAGCTCTGTTGCTTTCTAGTGATATGTAAGGGAGGTTAATTTTGCCAATGTCTGTCTCAGTGTTGTATGTTTAAAATGGGGGAAAGTTGGAGCATCCTTTTCAGGAAGGAGGTAGACATTATCTCAAAGATGCAGTCAATTCAGACTGAACATAGAGGAAGCTTTATTGTGATTTTGGCAATAGTGATTATTTACTGTGGTAGGACTTAGAGGCGAGATGGGAGATCCAGATAAGTATTATCTCACTACTCTCTCTGTGTCAGCCACTTGACTTGCCAGAAACATCGCTACTCAGTGGACAGACCTTTCTCACAATTTCTTGTCCCACTGTATACCAGTAACTGTTCAGCACCTTGTTTGTTCCCTAGTGACTCAACCAGTCCTGGTTCTGCTTCAGATTCCATCACTGAGATGATTAGACAAAGACAGCCTTTCAAGTACAAGTTACAGGGCCTTCGTGAAAGTGTCCACCCTCTATGCTACTTGCTATTATTTATTACATTAATTGTTTAATATTATATAACTATATATTATTTGAAAGATAATTAATATTCCTTTTGATTGATAGATTATTGTTTTCTTTTTTTACTAGATGTTTTCTTTATTTACATTTCAAATGATATCTCCTCTCCTGGTCACCCCTCTGAAAAATATCAAAACCAAAACCAAAAACCAAACCCATCCCCCTCCCACCAACCCACCCTCTCCTACTTCCTGGCCCTGGCATTCCCCTACACTGGGGCATAAACCTGCACAGGACCAAGGGCCTCTCCTCCCACTGATGACCAACTAGGACATCCTCTGCTATACACATGCTGCTGGAGCCATGAGCCCCACCATGTGTGCTCTTTGCTTGATTTGGTTGATTTAGTTTAGTCCCTGGGAGCTCTGAGGGTATTAGTTAGTTCATATTGCTGTTTGTTCTAAGGGGCTACAAACCCTTCAATCCAATGGATGGTTGTAAGTCTCTACTTCTGTATTAGTCAGGTACTGTCAGAGCCTCTCAGAGGATGCACAGTTTATTGGTTTAACCCTAGTCTCAGCCCAACTCCTCACATCTGACCGTTAACATAACCTATACACTGGAGCAACAGGGGTTCCTTAACACTGCTCTGTCTCATCTCAAAACAGCAGTTGCCCACCTGGAGCTAAGGCCATCCCTCTTTAAAAGTCCTCTCTCTAGGGTTCCATGCTCATGCTGGCCTTCTTGGCTCCCATCAATCCTCTCCATGGGACCAGTACTTTGTAAATGCTTAACCTAATGCTGGCCGGTCCAGAGACCTATTACAGATATACTCAAGATAAAAGACAATTGTATCTGGAAAGAAGATCTAGCTCATTTTTAAAATTATTTTGCCCATAATTTTGAAATTCAATTGCCTGAAGCCCATTTTAGTTCATCCAGTATATGGTTTTAATGTACTTTTGAAAATCAAATCCTCTTTGACTTTCTTATGGACAAGTATAGACTTTAACTTTTTATTTACTCACATTTTTAAGGCATCCTGGGGCTTGCCCATGTGGGCTCAGATTAGAGCTAGCCTTGTCTACCTTGCTGGGTTAAGGATAGCTGCATGATGGAAACTGGCTCTCATGCTCTTTTCTCAGCTCCCAACTGTGTTCTTGGTACAGAAGCTCTCCTGCTTGAGTCTCCAGCTTTGTTATGTACTTGATGTTTTTCCCACTTTCCCCAGACTGCCCTTAACAACTAGACAGGCAATGATCCCTACAACTGAAGCTTCAAGTCATCGCCTGGAAGTATCCCCAGCTATTTTCATGGTGGAGTTTCAGAGCATTAAGCTAATTACTATCCTTAGAAAGAGAAGGGGTGCAAATGGAAGCAGCAAGATTTTCTCCGCCTTTCAGTGGAAACAAATCACCAACAAATAAATAGGACTTATGCCATATCCTTCTGATTTATTCCTCTGCAGGGCATGGAAATGGAGAGTGCTCCTGCTCAGGCCTAATACTGTGATGTATATTTTCACAACAATGCTTTTCCAGGGCTAGGAAAGTAAAAGGACTATAAAATCTGATGGAAGCAGAGGATAAATTGAATCAGAATGAATCCAAGCCCAGCTTCTACAATGTACCCTTGCTGAAATGAGCCAACATGTCTGTCACCTGCAGCTGCTTGAGTAGATAGACCTCCAAGAGCTTGATGTCAGGGAAGTCAGTTGGGCTGGGTTGGGCATAGGGGTTGTAGGAAAAGAAGGATAGACCCTATCTAAGTGGTGGCATTGATGCACAGGCTCTGAGAACAAATGAGAAAGTGTGTGTGTGTGTGTGTGTGTGTGTGTGTG